>JANHZT010004791.1:96596-116316 GCA_032468215.1 Stegonotus admiraltiensis
CCGCGGCCGCGCGGTTCTACAGCATGGTTGCAATCTGTCATAAGGGCAACTGACCATGTGGGTACTGCAGTGCCTGTAATTTTGGGATCAGGTTGTAAGAAACTTTTGGGGGGTCCGCCGTAACTTCAGGATTACAAGGATTACCTGTAATGGGACCTCTACACTCTACTTTCGGGATTGGGGATGTTTGTAAACTTCCACAACTCCAAAAGGAGATTTTAAGAATAAATTGTTACTGTTCAAAACTGTTCTTTTGATAGGAACTGATTGGCTATTACCCAATTATCCTTATGATTTTTTAAACTTGAAGTATTTAAAAATGATTTATTTTGTGCTTTCATTTGTCCCTTAAGAAAGAAAACCCAGTGTATATCAACTTCATATACCATGGTCACATGAAGATTCCTTAACTTTGTCACAGTAAGGATTTCTCATTCTTTATTTACATTGTTGAAATATAATAGGATATAAAGTATTTTCTGCCTATTTTACAAAACAGATATTGTTTTTCTTCTGATAGATAAGCTTCATGAAAATTGTAAGTTAAAAATCCAATTTACATATACAGTCATTTGCCTAAACAAGTAAGTAAGGGGAATCAGGCAGGGCTACATACTGGTGCCATTATCTTTTAACTTGTATACAAGTAATCTTGGCTACTGACAGAAATTGAGACTGGATTTCTAGTCATTATGGTAAGTCATTATGGTAGTAAGTTGAGGTACCTAGATGACAAGACTAATTTTAAGACACTTGTTGTGGCACTTGTTAAGCAAAATCACCATGATCATTAAGCAAATCCATGGTTGTTAAACATGGTCATAAATGGAACCCATTCAGAATGCCAAACTGGAAACAGCAAAAATACTGCAACAGGCAAAAAAAACATCGCAAATTGTGGCCAAGTGACAATGCAACCAGTTGTAAAGGTAAGCTGGTTGTAACGCACCTGAAATGCATTTATGTGACTGCCAGTGGGGTGGCATAGTATTTTATGATGGCTAAAAGTGCTTTACAGGCCATAAAGCACTAGTTCCAGGCCTCTTGTAATCTTGAATAGTCATTAAGCTGAGTAGTATTTGAATAATTTATTTGGTTTACCATCAAAACAGTCTTAATTTTCTTTCCCCAAAGGTAGCTTATAGACTTACCACAGCTTTTGTGTACTGATGATGTAGTTTTCCTATTTGAGACCTTAACTGGATTAAAGTGTGCTTTGAGAGCCTTTGCCTTTTATTGCAAGGACAAAGAATTAGTAATACATTTTGAAAAAAATAAAAAATGAAAATCCTAATATTTGCTAAATGCCCTAGGTGGCAATTAAATGGCCATGTAATTGAGCAAATCAAGACCTTTCAGTATCTTAGACTTATTTTTCAGACTTCCAGTAAGGGAAGTACTATGTCATTCAGAATCTTCAAATATTAACTTTGGCAACTGGAATGTTCTGATTGGGAGTGGGGGTTACTTATCCTTATCTACCAATGAGCCCTTCCAGCTCATACATGTTCATATGTACGTTGAATGTTTTACACTGTGTCTCAAATGTAGTCCTTTGTTAAGAGTGAAAGTAAAATTTAACTAATTTTTTAGCTATTGTTTAAAGCTTAAATATTGCCTGTAAACTTATCCCTTTTGATACTAGTTGATTATTTCAGTGATAGTTAGAAGAGATATTTACTAAAGGAACTGTACTTCTTTGGATTTTATGAGAGAGATCATTTATTTGTTTTAGAGTTCTCTTTGAGCTTTTGGCTGAAATTGGATTGGAGAAAACATTATTTATTTGATTTGCCTGTTAAGAGAGAGGTTATGGGATGAAGAGCTATTTGTCACCTCTTCCTAGTTAACAAATAGGTTAACGAGGAAGAGGGGAAGAGATTATTAAATTGTTTATACTTGTCATGGTGCAGATTGGAAGTTGCTTTCTTGGGGGGAGGATTTATTTATTTTTGCTTTCCTGCACCTTTTTTTCTTTCTTTTTAGTTTGTATTATCTTTTATTGTTCCATCTAAAGCAGTTATAAAAGTATTTCAAAATAAAGGCACTGTAGGTCCTTGTTTATCAGTTTTTATCAGAATTTCAGCATTATAGCCTATTGAATATATTTGTGTGCATGTGTGCACATTGGTGCACAAATACATGCACAAGCATGTGATGTTGAATATTTCCTGTCAAATTTTTTTCTTCACGGGAATTCTGAAAAGATTCAAATGTACACATGCAGATACATACACACACACCCCATGGTGAAATTTCTCTATCAGTCCATGATACTTCTCATTTGTATGTTATGGAATAATTCCAAAAATGACAGCAGTCTAAGAAGAGGCTGAATCACTCCCTTTAACTCTTGCTTTCAATCCTAGTCTGATTATTTTTATTTCTGACTAACATTAAGCAGGGTTCATTAGAGTTTTTAATTAAATTGTATCATCTTTTTAAGTTTCTTTTGCAGTTAAATGAAACTAAGGGGCCACTTATCAAAATATGAAACTGGACCATTCTAGAGGTTTTTGTCATAAAATGTATTGTTATTATTTTTGCTTATTTCTTGTGAGCTGCCAAGAATTTTTTGTGAATATAGTAGGTTATACATTTGATTAACATATAATAAATAAAGATGAAATTGCACAAAAATATTTAGTGTATGCTTTTTTAAATTAAGTGTTAATGTTTCATGTTGTTGCTACCTCGTGACTATAGCACTTATCTCCATCTTAAGTTTGATTTGTGTTTAGATGTGATGCCTTACTTTGCAGATTAATAGTTTTTAAAATTAACTATTTTAGGGATTCTTTGACTGAGATTTCTGCAAAATTGCACATTGCACAGCCTGAAAATGATTCTACAGTTCCTTTGTTGAAAATGTATTCATCTTCAGATTGTCAATATGAAGTAAGTAAAAACTATAAAAATGTTCAATTCCTTCAGGTTTTCTTCAGAATAAGGCAACTTATATTGTTTATTTATTTTATAAATTTATATAACACCTTAGTCACAAAGTACTTCTATGGATTGTATACAAAAATAATGAAAGTCTTTTGAAAAACTAAGGCTAAATGATCTTTGCTTTCATTTTCAATGTATTTGTGACTTACGGGCTCATTTTAAATGTTGACCATTCAAAGTTGCTTGTTGAATGAATGGTCCTCGAAATTCTGGCCCTTGCTGCAGTCAAACACTTATGAAATCCTGTAGTCATATGATTGCTGTTTGTGACCTCCCCTGCATGCTTCTCACAAACAAAGCCAATGAGGAAGCTGGCAGGGAAGGTTGCAAGTTGCACTGGTGATTCCCCCCAGTCTTTGTGGACTGATACTGCATTATTCTCTCCCAGTTTTCCTGCACTCACACCATCCCAACAATCTTCTGCTTGCACTGTGCCACAGCACCAGCCTCCCCGGATTTGTGCATGAACTGTGTCAGTTTCCTCCACACACCTGTATACCCACATTTTTTTTTTTACTCCGACACCGCCGATCAGCTGTAAAGCGGTATCTGGAGCTAGGACAAGTGGGGCGATTCCTCGGCTTCCCCCACGGCAGCGAAAACAACGCAGACAAAAAAAGGGCGGGAAAATCAACCGCCTCAGGCACCTCTCAATGCACAGGGTATGCGGGACGGTAGCAAAGACCGTGAAGCCGCAGTCAGCCGCAATGGAAGAAAATTAAGGTGGAGGGCTGCGCGAGCGGAGGCGGTTCAACCGGCACGCCGGAAAACCAGCTCCCTCGCCAGCGGCAAAAAAATTCCAGAGGTGCTTGCAAGTGAACCTCTCAAGCTGCCAGGAAAAAGCAAATGGCGGCCAGCGGCCAAGAAACTGGCGCGCCCAGAACGCAAACGCTCCAAAGCAGCAATACACAGCAGCAATACACAAACTAGAGAAAGGGAAAGTCTCAGCAATCGCAACCCTCCAAACCTAAACTGCCAACAAAAAAACAATCACTAACTAAACTAACACTACCAAATTAGCCTGACCAAACTGACACTCAGGTGCTAATCCAACCGCTGAGTGAAAAGACTGACGGGTCGGAGGCGGAAAGGAGAGTAAGAAGCTGCAGAGAAAGTTACTGACACTCAGCAGATCCAATCAGGAAGAAGAGATCCCATTAGTGGGATTGCCGGAGCAGCAGATCAGGAAAATAAAGAAGTTTCTAAATAGATGCTATTATTTCAATATTGATGAAAAATATATAATGAATGTAAAGGTTCCTCATAAAGGACTAATATCAAAATTACCTAACTTAGCAATTTAGACAACTGTTTCTTCAGGAAATAAATTTTATTTAGTAATTTTCTTTGGAAAACGTCACTTTGATACTCTTAACAATTTTTTAATTATTGTCTCACCTTCTGTTTTCTATATGTTTCCTTCCATACTAGAAGAGATAGTACTAAGAACATTACTTATGTGTATTTACCTCTGCCAGCCTGTGGTTCTCACACCCTAGGAACCACTTACAACCCTTGCTGAACTGCCTGTGGACCACCATTGAGCGTTCCCACCCCCCAGTCACTGAGCCCCCACTTAGCCACCCATGATCCCTGCACACTCCCTCTCATCTGGGGATTCTCATCTCTTCCCACTTAATGGGGATTCCCCCACACTTGAGAATTGCCCCCTCTTCCTGCTTAATGACCCATGCATCCTAGGGTTAGGATAGCAACCAGATCTACCAGGATTGCCACCACTATATTATGCAGTCATATGACACTACACTTTACAACTGCAGTTTAACAACAGCAAACTCGGTCTCAAATGCTGTCATAACCAGAGGATTACTTGTACTGGAGTTCTTGGGTTACAAGAACTCAAGTGACCAAGCTTGCAATTGTGCTGAGTAAGGGGGACTTAATTAATCCTCAGAATTCTGATCATCACAAATCCCTGCAATCACATGATTATGAAATTGCAGTGAGCCAGTCACATGATCACAATTTCTAATGTTCCTTGCAGCTTTGCCAAGCAGCTTGCCAAGCAAGTCAATGGATAAGCTAGCAGCAAGTCTGAAGTCAGGATCATATAAGATCCTTGCTTAACAATGCATGTAGTCACATGACATAGAAACTTATGACCATTTCAATGCCAATTCTACTCCTAACTATCATTGTAACCAAAGGACTACCTGTATTTGCTTTTCTTCCATGAATCTCTTGGTTTGCTCAAAGTGAAACTAAAAGGCGATGAACAATGTTCTCTATGAGGTATTTCACAAGCATAGTTGCCTGGCCTAGACTTTTTACTGAAAATGGATAAAAATGAATTGGGGATTTTGGGATTTCTTGATTAAAAAGACTTGTTTATGGGAAGAAGGGAACCATGATAGATTATTTGGGTGGAACAGTTATGTTTTGTATGATAAAACCCACAAGAAGTCATTTTTAGAGATATTTCTCTTTCAATTTTTATTTTATTCTTTCTTTTTTCTTTTCCTTTTATATTTCCAGTGTTTTAATGTCATGAATACAAAAAAGACAAAGCCAGGACAGAAGAAACAACACATGATATATAATGGGAAAGAATAATCATGATTGGGAATAAAAGTAATGGATAGATAACACTCAAAGAGATAGCAACCCTATGTTGTAGACATTTTCCTTCAAACTGAAGATACTCCCCTCCATCAACACCCACACAATTTCTTCTATGGAGGATTTAAGAGGAGAAATAGATAAGTGATTTCTCCTCCAGCACCAGATTCAATTTTAAAATTACTAATCAAAATGCACCAGGATAGCCTACAAAGTAAGAAAGTAACATACATATACAAGCAGATAAGCCACCAAACAGGTCATCAAAATATGTGAAAATTATAAAACCTGCAATGAATTTGTTGTTATTGTTAGTTGCAAAGTCATGTCCGACCCATCGCAACCCCATGGAAAACGTTCCTCCAGGGCTTCCTGTCCTCTACCATCCTCTGGAGTCCATTTAAGCTCACGCCGACTGCTTCAGTGACCCCATCCAGCCACCTCGTTCTTTGTCGTCCCGTTCTTTTGCCCTCAATAGTTGCAATTAAATTCTAATTCCATAAACGGGACATACATTCAGGGAAGTTTTACTATTAGAATATATAAAATGTATAGAATATATCTAATTCAAGAAGCATCTATCTCTCCAGCAAGATCTTAAAACAAAATCAAGTAGGTGTTCCCTGTCACAATGAAGTCCTGAGTCGTTGAGGGCTTTAAAGGTCAAAGTCAGTACGGTATCTTGAAATGGGCCCAGAAGTAAACTGGCAAGCACTGCAGCTCCCTCATGAGCAGTGTAATATGATTCCCTCTGGCTACAGCTGTTAACAACCTAGCTGCTGCATTTTGCAATATCTGAGCAAAAATAAATGAGTCTTTTTTCTGTCAATCCTAGCCTGATTTTTTTGTACATTTCACAATAGTAATCTACACATTAAATCTATTTTAAAAACTGCACTAGCTTTCCTATTTTATAGTAGGATGGAGAGATAAATACCGTAGTATTTCAAAAGGAAAAGCATGTATAAAAATGTGTCTTAAAATAATGCATTGAAACAAATACATGATTTTTTTTCTGATATCAACAAACTGCTTTGGAAAGAGGACCAAAATATTTGCAATGAGAAAAGAAAACTGATATAATCATCCATCCTTAAATCAGGGCAATAGGAAACCTGTGACTTTGCACAAATAGTGGTACCGACTCTAGGTAATGTGTAGAAATTAATACTATTTTCATTCAATCATACAGTGTAGGCAACAGAAAAATTGCAGCATATTGACACACTAAATAGCCAATATCTGTATCCAGAGTACTGCTTATCTTTTACTACGGAATGTACTAAGACCCAGAGATTTAATTGGTTGAATGTGAAAACACAACCATAGAATTATTATAAGGTATATACTAAGCACTAATCCCTCTAGTCTAAATGAATATGAGAGCCAGTCTGGCATAGTGGTTAAGGTAGCAGGCTGGAAACCAGGAAACCATGATTCTAGACTCGCCTTAGTCATTGAGCCAACTGAGTAACCCTGAGCCAGTTACTTTCGTTCAGCCTTAGGAAGGAAGCAATGGCAGCCACTTTTAAAACCTTGCCAAAAAACTGCAGACCAGTGACTGACATTTTTCTACCATTTAAGATATTATATACACAGGTACACACACACACACACACACATTCCTCATTCAGATGAATTAAAGTTTTCTATACTACTCTCCATTACAATATTGTACAGTACAGATCCAAGTCATTACAAACCTGACCAAAGAAAAATACAGATTTTTCTCTGGTGACATTTAATCTTGGCCTGAGAATATATATGCAACTTGCTACTTTACAATTTGCTGGTATTCCAGATTTTCGAGAAAATCTATTGATAAAATTCACAAGTTTCATAAACTATTTTGATTACATAATTTGCATTTTACTTTAATTGATGTTTTTAAACTTTTTGAGATTATTTCTTGTGATCTGGAAACCTACGTCTAAGATCTTTCAAGTTTATATATAACCACAATTTTTATATTTGAATTGGCCTTTATACAGTACCTATGATAAAACTACTCATAAACTCTTAAGTCTACAATTAAACTTAATTAAATGTACTAGCCATCTTCATTTTTTTAAACTTGGACAAAAATTTCACTAACCAAAATTCTACATAGAATACACGTTTTAATTACTATAACTATATAATTGATTTTATATCCAAAACAATTAACTCCATTGTTCATTCTATAAAATTGTATCTGTTGTAGGACTTTCCATACAGGAGCCTTAGGCTACTTGATTCCTGCATGTAAACCATCTAGAAATGAAATCAACTTAAACAATATCTTTCCAGATTTTTTTTTTAAAAAATTAATCCTTCTTTCATTTTGGCTGTAGTGACAGTCTGGTATTATCTGGAATATGGCTTATTTTGGTCTCTAACAGGTGACTTTTCTAGTTCCTTACTCTTCCAATCATGACTGGAATCTATGCACTAATCACTTTCCTTTCCATAGATACATATCTTTGAGGATGCATGTTTTCACTTTTATACCTTTTATATGAATCTCCCTCCACACACTCACCCTCAGATTTGACAGCCTCCTGCATGGTATCAATATAATAATAGTAAAGAAAATAGGACAGTTCTACCGTTATTCCAATCATCTGAACTAAAAAAAAGAAATTGGCAGAACCTTTTCTGGCTTTAAGAAGAGAAAAGAAAGATATACTTTTGGACCTTTCCAGCAATGAACTTGTAAAAGAAAAAAAGGGGGGTGGGGTTCGCTTTTCAGCGAATCTTTTCAAAAGATCTGATCCAGCAGCCAAGGATAAAGTAACCATGGAGAGCAGCAACTAGTATCTGAAGGGTATGGGAAGGAAGACACATTTTTGCAATGTTGCATAGTACCCAACCCCAGCTACAAGAAGTTGTAGCTGGGCAGTAGCACCTATAGCTGGGTTAAAGCTGCCTTCCCAGTGGGCTGGGAGCATATATAAGATGTCAACATGGATCCTGCCCTAGGAAATGGTTATTGGTCAGTACCAGAGCTAGGGCAACCTACTCAAACAAATCAACCCATTTGGTTTGAATAGTCAAAGCCTACACCCAACTTTAATAATGCTAATCATATTGATAAACACAATAATATGTAAAAGAAGTAAGAAAGTAAAAGAAGGAAAGAATATTACTTCTAATTTATCACAAGAGTACAAGAATATTAAACAAAAACTTTTAAGTGATAAAACTATTTTGTACATTGTAATTGTCAGCCTCTCAAGAAAAACCGACAGGAAACACAGCAAGATGAAGTACTTCTACTTGGGTATGTTTAGCTTATTGGGTATATTTAATTTAACAAAGAGAAGACTGAGGGGAGACAGGATAGCAGTCTTCTAATACTTGAAAAGCTTCCACAGAGAAGAAGGTATCAATGTAAATTCATTCTCATATTCCATTGTAGTAATAAGAAAAATGTATAACCACACACTTCATGCCAGGATTCAAAAAAAACTGTATAATGTATAGATCAGTTTTACACACAGAACAATTTCTTGCTCTATAAATGTCAAAAATAAATGGAAAACAAGGACATGGTAAAAGATGGATAACGAAAAGTATATCCAAAAAGAGTGTCAGCCTGGCCTAGTGGTTAAGGCACCAGGCTAAAAACATGGAGACTATGAGTTCTAGTCCTACCTTGGACATGAAAGCTAGCTGGGTGACTTTGAACCAGTCGCTGTTTCTCAGCCCAACCTACCTTCACAGGATTGTTGTTTGGGGAAAATAGGAGGAAGGAGTATTAGGCATATTCACCATCTTGAGTTATTTATACAAATAATAAAGGTGAGATTAAAATTAATAAAATCTACCGTTTCCCCAAAAACAAGATCTATCCTGAAAATAAGCCCTAGCGTGTTTTTATGTGTGCATCTAATATAAGCCCTACCCCCATAATAAGCCTTATTTAAGAGCCTGCGCAGCTGGCCAGCCACCCATTCTGACTGGTTACTTGCATGCTGCAGCCACGAGGTAAACCAGGGGATGGAGCTGCCCCACACCGGCTTACCTCTGGGCCAGCTCATCCACACCCTGATATCTGCCTCGCAGCGGCAGCACCAACAGCCATGTGCAGCAGGAGCCCATGTGGCTGTCAGCCCACTTCTGCTTGCTCACTGCCACAACAGAGCAGGAGGCTGAGTGGCATGCCTGAGCCGCTGCGAGGCAAGGCTGGTGTTGGGGCGTGGGCAGCCTAGCTGCGAGGGTCCTGAGGTAAGCCGGTGCGGAGCACATGGGGAAGCGGCAGCAGCACTAATCCACTATGAGGCCTCCTGCCTCACCACGAGAAAACAGAAGAAGTCGGTCTCCTACATGGGGGGGGATAAGAACCACCACCCCCATATATAAGCCCTAGTGCTTTTTTGGGGGCACAAAAGAAAATAAAACCGTCTTATTTTCTGGGAAACACATGTATCACAAGAAAATAGATAAAGAACTAAATGATACAAAAATGGTACATTTCTCAGAGACCACTGACCCCACATAATTTGAAATATTAAGTGAAAGTTTGAATCATGCTATAGTTCATCAATAAGCAAGTGGTTACTAAATATATAGGAATTATGGCTCATATGATTTAAAAGTATTTCAAAAGTGCATTCACCTCACTTTACCTAAAACCTGAGATACTTCATTTATCTGACTGTGAAACCATTAGTGCATAACTACTATTTCACACTCCAAATCAACTGAGTTCATGTGCTAACTGTAAAATGCACAATGGATTCTGGTAGATTTAAACATCAACAGCATGACCTCAAGTTAAGAAGTGTGTGTGTGTGTGTGTGTGTGCATGCATTTATGCACATGTGTATATATAAATTTAGTTATCCCAGATTTTCTTTTAAAAAGTATTAAAGGATATAACATAATTGTTTAAAATGCAAAAGAAACAACGTTGAGATTAAGACAACCAATCTAATACTTCAAAGCAGCCTTCTCCAACTCAAGACACACTTCTGTCTCCAGAATTCCCTAACCGAAACTGTCATTGCTAGCGCCCAAATTAGGAAAGGCTCCATTTTCTGGACTAAAAATTCCATAAACTACACTATGCAGAGCTAAGGATTAATAGTCTAAGTAGCAATTCCCAACCTTTCTTGCTCCATAGAACAGCAGCGGTGGTGGCATCAGGGAAAAAGGGATGGTTTCATGTGTGCAACATAGCTCCCGCACGTGTGCAAACAAAGCTTGCCCAACGCTTTGCAGACTAGTCCCCAACAGGCCACAGAGACTGGTACCAGGCTGTGGACCAAGGATTGGGGACCCCACTCTAATCTATCAGAAAAAGATGCAAACTTTATGTATTTGATACTGGTCCATGGCCCATTGGGAAACAGTTCATGCAAGCAATAGGCAAGGACATGAAGCTTCATTTGCACAGCTAGGTCATGCTGTTTGTGTTTAAATCTGCCAAAATCCAGCCTGGAGGTTGGGACCCCTGGTCTAAAGCATCACTGCCTTTAGAGTAAAACTGTCTGATTCTATTCAATACCAAAAGATTCAACTCATGCAAACCTTTACATCAAAATATTACATGTGTAAGATTTAGTGGATGCATCTGTTTCACTAATCAATTAAAAAAACACTGAATAAAACAGCACCATTCACTAATTGGACAACATATTTTATTTATCTTAAGGCCTGTGAATATACAAACTGCAGTTGGCATTCTTCCATTTCTCATTTGTGATGATGCACATATTTACTTATAAAGTGTGCTGATTTCAAATTATTTACTTATATTTAATTTATTAATATTTCAATCAGTCAGGAATGATATATTGGTATTTCTCATTGAAAATGTATTTAAATAGGCTGAAACCCTACTATTAATAAACTTTCTTTTTTCTTGAAATATTTTATGCTTATGAAAGAAACAACATAATGGGCAGGTATGTATAATATTGGATAACATACGTAAGTATGTAAATGCTAAGTAATTTCCTTATTAACAGTAATTACTATGGATATAGATTTTAAAAATTCTAAATATTTTATTGAAAACAAATTTAGATTCAGATCCTTTGCCTCATCACAATTCAGAATTAAAGTACTTGGTTGCTTAAAAATAAAAACTGCAAGTTATGCCAGAAAATTTATTCATCATTAACAAATGAAGTGAGGCAGGAGAAAAATACCTCTATTCCACCGTAAAAGAGCCAGAGTTGGTTGGTGGAGAGAATTAAACATCCCCTTCCACCTAGATTACTTCCTGAAAATATCCTGATCCAACCTCATGCCTTGATACAGCTTTATTAGAACTGTGTTTTATTATTGTAACCAGTTAAATTAAAGAATGGCCAATCTTTTTTATGACCAAGCGCCACATTTGATATTTTTCATCTACAAATACTATAAGGTGTGTAATAACCACTAAAGATTGTGCAGAAATCCCTCCTTGAGGTTCTTTTTCCCTACATGGTACTAAAAATAGTATTATTTTAATAACACACCTGTTTCATTGTACAGATCTTTTGCAAACTCCCTTTTTTAATGGGCTGAACTGCATTGCTGTAACTGCAGTATCACAATCTTGGACTTCTCTGGATGCTGTAGTGTATGTGAACCACTCGTATTTAATTCAAACATTTTTAAAAGCACTGTGTGAACCAAAGCATTATGTCACAGTATGACTTGTTTGATTTTGGCTTCAGCATGAAAAATGAATTTATCCATTATGGCTTAGTTTTGGATGCAAATCAGATACAATATTAACAATTAAAAAAAAAAGAAAATCTGACTTGTTTTTACCCAATTGTAAACTTGGGCATTATCTGACCTAGGTTTCAATTCTACATATGATTCTTCAATAGGGACCCTTGAAATCTACTGATTTGAAAGGCCAGCATTCCCAAAAATTACCATTATGGCTGGGAAATTCCTTAACGAGTCACCTCATGACTAAAGATCTCTGGACTGAGAAAGGATTATATATAGTACTGAGGGTCAGATGCTGACTATATTCACAATCTGCATAAACTACTACACAGATTATAATTTAAATCAATAGGGACTGTTTCTGAATAGACAGGTTGTGTGGCATGCAACTGTTATTTCATATGAAGAAATTACCATAAAAACCAATGTCACATTTCTCCATCATAATTGACAGAAAAAGGTACAGTTTTACATTTTTTGTGGTCAGCTTTAACTTTCTCACATCAATAAACTGATTGAACACTTTCAGAATTGCAAACTGATATGTTATTAAGATGATGTAGGATGCAAAGTTTTGAGAATGAAACTATAATTCCTCAAGGGCTCTCATCTATGGTAATATTTACATGGAAAAATTAACAAAATATACCATATTCTATGATTTAAAGGTATCAAAGATTGTATGATTTCTATACAAAACATGCTAATTGTCAGCAGTGCTTTTAAAAAACTGAAATACAATCTAGATTTTAAATTAGGATTGGGTAGAATTTAATCTTTAATTCAAACCTGTGTAACTAGTAATTCACCAAGACAACAGTTTACCTTAGGCTTCATAAACATGTTGTGCCTACTCCATGAAACTTCAAAAACAAAGAGGGGTCTGTCACATATTTTAGTGTATTAATTGTCTGGCTTGCAGTGTTACATATCCTTTTTGTTTTTCGCAGGTCAGCCTCTTCAAACAAAAATAAGATTTCTCAGAAAATAAGGGAAGAATATTCAGTCACATTTTTTTTCAAAAATAACAATCTTTAATAGCAAGTTCTAAGGCCATTTATCCTAATAAAATAGAATATCTAGAATTATGTTGGTAATCATTGCATTGAAGAGGCACTCTCAAAAGAAAGGAAGTAGCCGATTTAAAGTTTTGTTGCACATCACTGCTTTGAAATAGAACTAGCCATACCACAGTACCTTTAAAAAGTTTTATCCTCAGTTTTCTGACAATAGGAAAAATAGAATTATATAAAGTTGCATTAGTAAAGTAGTCATTGCCATACAGATCATGATTTATACACTGAAAAGTTGATTTACCACAAAATCCCATTTGTCAAGTATGAAACAGTGAAATCTAAAAACAAGTGGAACACAGGCTTCAACTTTGAAAAGTAATGCACCACCAAATGAAAATTTATATTCTAGATGCAAAATCCTTAAACTGTACATATTTTTCTTACTTACCATACCTGAAATAGAATCTAAGAAAATAATGCATTCATTACCTAATCATTTAAAAGCTTGTGAAATGAATCAAATACATAATTCCAGACATCGCTCCAAAATCTAATCTTTAAAAAGTACAGAATTATGTGTACAGAATTATGCCACTTCCACTGTAAAATAAAAACCTGTGGTAACATACCATGGAATACAGATGAAATATACTGGAAAGCAAGAGAAGACTTTTTTTTCCTCCCTAGATGGAAGCCATAGGATAGGCCTAATCAAGTTATGGGTGGAGAAAAAAAAACAAGAAGCAGGCTGCTGAAAAGACAATAAGGATCTGACAATGCTGAACGTATAGAAACCAAAAAATAAAATATTCTTAAATATAAAAACCACAGGCTTCGTTCTGGAAGAGCTGGTGTAAAAAGAACAGAGGATGGAAATCAATACTCACTGCTAACTTTCATGCTGCCAAAGGCTGAAGGCTGCTGCACCGGTTTGCAGCTTTCTGCAAAGGAGGTGGTTCTCGGGCGCCCTGACATGGTTGGTAGCTGTTAGCTTTTCCTCCCTATCGGATCGACTTTCTCCTCCTCTGGTTTCTCTTCCTTTTCTCTGCTCCGTTTCGTCCTCTCAGCGAAGAGAAGAAAAGCAGAGTGTAAAGATCGGGGCCCCCACCCTGAAAGGAGGGCGCCCCCCTTTTAGTCTCTCCCAGCCCCTTTTCCGCTTCGCTTTATCGCAAGCAGGCCACCATCCTCTTCATTCCTAGTAGCAGTAGCAGCGGCAGCGCCTGGGCTCGCGGCCGCCTCCGCCCAGCCCTACAATCCAGTCACTCCCCGCCCCTTTCTGATACGAGGGGCAGGAAAGAGCAGCAGCACCGCTCGGCTTTCCGATGCTACGCCTTTCTTCCTCGCTCGCTCGCCCGCCTTCCTGCCTTCCTTCCTAGCTAGCGAATCAGTCACGTGAGAAGGCGACGGCCAGGAGGTCCTTTTTTTTTCCTCCTCTGGGTGGGGGCGCTGGGGAGACACAGAGAAGGGACGGACTATTTCCCGGCGGAGGAATATGACGCGAGGGATAGCGCGTCCGCAGGCAAAAAGATTCTGACAGAGTGGCGGCCAAACCGCCGGGGCCGTATGAGGAGAGGCGGCGGGGGCAGGAAGGGCGCGGGGGAGGGGCGGCCTGAGGAGCGGGCTCCTTCCTTCCTTCCTTCCTGCCTACCTGCCTCGTCACTCCGTCTCTCGCTGGACAACGCGGGGGCCGAGTGCCGCCGGAGTTCTCATAGCGCCCGTGGGGCGGGCAAATCGCGTCCGGAGGGGCGGCTCAGGCGGACGGTGCTGCAGTGCAGTTGGAGGACGGCGGGGTGGTCCATGGTGCTGGTGCTGCGGCTGCTGCTGCTGCTGAAAGCGGCAGATCTTCCCGACTCAGCCGGCTGCGGCGTTGCTGGCGCTGGGTCTCGCTTAGCTCCGCCTCCGCCACCCCTTCGCTCGGCTTCCTTTGTCCGCTAAGCGCTCACGGGGCCGTTGCGGCTTCTTTTCTCTCGGTTTTCTCTCGGTTGCTGTTGATACGGCCAGGGTTCTAACTCCTTGCTCCGCTTACGCGCCCCTACGGACTACTCTTCGGGAATACGGAACCGACCGCCCCATTTCTCCGAACTCGGAAAGAGCCGCTGCGCTCTCGTCGGTGTTACGCACGCGTTCCCCTCAAAGCCGAGTTACGCAGCCTTGCTAAGCGTCTTCCGTAGATGCCGAGCCGAACACCCGAAGGGTCTCCGAGCCGAAGAGCTTCGGAGGAAAATCCAATCAGGAGAAAGTGAACGCACAGAGCCCTCCCTTCTAGCACTACATCGGGACCAATCGCCGCCGGTGGAAAGGAAGCATCCGCGCTATATAATCAGCCAATGACAGGAGAGCTACGAAAATAATCGGGCCGCGCATTCTTTCCTTTCTGGGATCCAATGAAGAACGCCGGGGCCTGAATTGTCACCGCTGCAGAACCAATGGAACTCACGGATACTTCCCACGGCATTTGGACGAACCCGGAGAGGAGGTTGATACGAAATGGGCGGAGCCTCAACGGGAACTTTTCTGCCGTTTCAGGGCATCGTCTGGAACTCTTCCGTCGCCCCGGAAGCAAGTCTGTAACTCGGGTTTTCTCTGGGTGGCACTTGCTGTGCTTTGATGGCCGTGTGTCGCCTGCTCCGGTGGGGGCGTTGACTGAGTGCAAATGTGTCGGTACCGCTTAGGGGACGCAGTAAAGTGCAGTCGTCGCCCTGCGCGCTGGTAACCGAGTTAGTCTTAGTCATGCCGCGGTTTGAGGGGAGAAGGGAAGTTCCACCACGACTCAAGGTGGGTCTGCTTAGTAAGCACTTTGCTTTCCACGATTGCTTGCCCGATGCTGCCGAAGAAGGAATGTGGACACCAGCTCTCTCCTATGGTTTACCTCTCTGCACGCGCCTTCCCTCGAGGGTGCGATGCCTCTAAATGTTAACCTTATAAATCACAAGTATTGATGTATTAGCTGTTGAGAAGACCATACCAAATACCTGCACCGTCTAAGAGATTTTGTGCATTGCCCAGAAACTTCTCATGCCAGGTCAGAATTGATTTGCCAAGAACTAGTCTTAGCAGGCTAACCTTATCTCATTTTTGGTCAAGGGCATGGCATCTAACATTACTTCAGAAGCTTAGATTAGTAAAATACATAATTATGGCTTTGATGATGTGAATACTGCTGTTGGCTCAAGACTCTTGAAAAGCGTTCATTAGAATCAATTTCATTGTATATATGATGTGCAATGACAATAAAGGCTTTGAACTTTAGTTCGGCAAACTGAAAGGAGATATGGAGTGATGTGTTGTAGGTTTCTGTTCCATTCACATTTTTATTAATGAGAGGTGAAAGAATGGCTGTGAAATACATAACACAAAATTGAATGGGATAAAGCTTGGAATTGAGGTTGACCAGATTTTTAATCAACAGTATAACATTACTACAAATGAACTGTAATTTTATACTGCGTTAATACAAATATACCGCTAATTGGCAAATCACCAGGAGTTACCCTATCTTTTGCATTGATCATATCATGCCTTGTAGAAATCTTTCTACTATTCAGCATAGTAGAACAAGTTTACAGAATGGCAACAAAGTCGATCAAGCGGCTGGAAACTAAGCTCTATAAGAAATGAGTTAAGGCATCAGGCTACAAACTGATTGTAGTTCCACTTTAGGCATGAAAGTTGACAGGTGACTTTGAACCAATCACTCTTTCTCAGCCCAGTTCATCAAGATATCAAAGAGTACTGGGCCTAAAATGGAGCCTTGTGGTACCTCACTGCTTACTTCTCTCCATGTATCCATATAGAGTAGTACCATTAAGGACTACTTGTTGAATATGGATTATCAGCTAGCTACAAATCCATCTGGTGGTGATGTTGTCTATTCCACATTTTTCTAGTTTACCAAGAAGTAGGTTGTGGTCTACTATGTCAAATGCCTTATTGAATTCTAAGTATCGACAGCATTTCACTGGTAACGTTATCCTGTCAACATTTTTTATTGAATTATAAAATATTATAAAATACAAAATACAAAGTAAATAGAAAAGCAGTTGGGGGGGGGAAGGAAAGGAGAAGTGAGGAAGGTTAAGAAAAAAAGAAAAAGAAGCATTGACTTCCAACTCTCTCTGTTACACTAAAATAAGCCATTAACATCAAATCACAACTTTTTGCTTTTTCATAATAATATGAACAAGCCATTTCTATAACGATCTATAAGTCTAATTGGTAAAACCCAAAGTCAGAGTTTCATTCTTCTTCACATCAAGGAAGAAGTTCAAAAGCCGTTTCCATGTGGAAAAAAAAGTACTTATGTTCTTTTCTTTAATCAAAATAGTCAATTTAGCCATTTCAGCCAACTCCATCAACTTCTGCAACCATTCATCCATAGTAGAAATCGAAGTGTCCTTCCATTTTTGTGCATACAATAGTCTTGCTGCGGTCAACATACATAATAACAAAATTCTTTTAAAAGAAATCCAATTCTTTTTCCATTAAACCCAAGAAAAAAAGTTCTGGTTTCATTTTTATCTCCATTTTCAAATTTTTCTGTACTACCATATTTTTCAGAGTATAAGACACACTTTTTTCCCTCCTAAAAGAGGCTGAAAATTTGGGTGCATCTTATACTCTGAATGTAACCCTGCCCACCCTTCGGCCTCCACGTGTCCTCTTCCTGGCTGCAGAGATTGCCACCGACAATGACTTGTGTTTTTTGTCTCCGCGTGTTGTGTTTTCAGCCTCCAAACGCTCCGTTTGAGAGTCCTTCAAGGCTGCGGGGATTGCCAAAGTACATCACTGCCCGAAAACGTTTGGAGGCTGAAAATGCAAAACGTGGTGCCCAAAATGGCTACCTGGAACAGCTGCTGCCTTTTTTTACCCCTTCCACGCTTTGCCTGTTTTAGTCACTGGAGCTCCCTCCAACGATCAAATGTGCTTTTGAAGCTGTTTTTCAGTCCCAACACAACGCTTGCGAGCAAAGCGATCTTGCACCTTTCCTAATTGCTGCTCCCTCTGATGATCAGCTGTGCTTTGGAAGCTGTTTTTTAGCCCCATCCAGCCCCAACCTCAAAACCAGCGAGCGAACTAATGTGCTGAAGCTGACCAGGCTAAGGAAGCTAGCCAGATGAACACCTGATAGGCAGAATTTTTTCCTCTATTTTCCTCCCCAAAAACTAAGGTGAATCTTATACTCCAGTGTATCTTATACTCTGAAAAATATGGTAATTTATCAAAGAATGAAATAGTATTGGTTTGGCATGATCTGTTTTTAACAAACCCATGCTGGCTACTAGTTATAACTTTATTTGCTTCTATTTGTTCACAGAGCTGTTTCTTGATTATCTTTTCCAGGATTTTCCCAGGTATTGATGTTAGACTTATTGGTCTGTAGTTTCCTGGGTCTGTTTTTTTCCCTTTCTTGAAGATGGGAACCACATCAGCCCTTTTCCAATATTCAGGTACTTCCCTGGTGCTCCAGGATTTTTGAAAGATGTAGTACAACGACATCTGCCAGCTCCTTCAGAACTCTGGGATGTAATCTGTCAGGTCCCGGTGATTTATATTCAAGGTCAGATATGTGTTCTCTTACCATTTCCTTGCTTATTTTAATTTTTATTTCTAGTTTGTCTTTTACAGTAGTTTTTTTTAGTACATTGGGTTATAATTTCTTTTTGCGTGAAGACTGATGCAGAGAATGAGTTAAGCAGCTCTGCTTTCTCCCTACTGCCTGTTACTTCCTTGCCATCTTCTCTCTTTAGTGGGCCTACTGCTTCCTTGACTTTTTTCTTGTTATTAATATGTTAAAAGAAACTTTGTTATCTTTGACTTTTGTTGCAAGTATTTGTTCATTCTGAGCCTTTGCTTTCCTGACTTCATCTTTGCATGTTCAACCTCCCAGGCATGTTGTTGTTGTTCTGACCTAGGCTTTCTGAGAAAGCATAAATCACAATCTTAGTCCCCAAAAAACTCTTTTTATTGAGACGGCTGTGAATTATGGTCATTCACAGTCCGTAATGATTCGCAAACAGTCTCTGAAGATTCTGACAAATGTCTGCTTGAGTTGTCACAGTCTTTCAGGGTAATGTTGATAAGCACCCACCTTTATCTTCCTTGAAACGCTGCCAGAGACCTAACTGCCAATTAGTTTTGCAAGGCCAAATGGAGCACAGAGTCAAACAGACTTCTCAGAGCTTGTATTGACTATATGAACTAATCGCTTCCTGCAAAGTCTCAGATCCATTTGCTCCTCTTTTATGTCTTATGGGAGGGACCAATCATCTCCAAGCCTTACTCCCAAATCGCTCTTTTTTTTCTTGATTGTCCTTGCCTTTTGGCAGTTCTGCTCATGCGCACACTGGGAACAGGCTTACACTGTTCTTCTGCCTCGCTGATGTCAGATTCCAGAGGCAGCACATAACTACCAGATGGCCCTGGCCCCCTCTCTGCCTTTTTTTTTTTTTATTTCATTTATATGCCGCCCTTCTCCGGAGACTCAGGGCGGCTTACAATGCGTTAAGCAATAGCCT
>JANHZT010004791.1:189250-205765 GCA_032468215.1 Stegonotus admiraltiensis
ACCCAGATTGCGGGCCCTCTCCGTGGGGGCCAAAGACTCACCCCCAATAGTCAGTGATGGCACCAGCTGACTATATCAGGATGCCGGCATCCACAGCCACTCGGTCTTGGAGGGATTGAGTCGGAGTCTATTCCTCCAATAGGCTTTTAGCTTGACAGTGAGCCACCAATGCACAATCACTGGTATCACTGTTCAACCAGGCATGTCTAACAGTAATTCAGTCCACCCTACATATTTTCAATATTCTCTCTTTTCCTCAGCCATGCCTTCTAATAAGAAAAGTGAAGAAATCACCACTTGTGTTTCCATTTTCTTCACCTTCTTATCCAGTGTTTCATAATAATGAACTGTTGAAGTATTTTCAAAAGATTTATCTGATGATATCACATAGAATCATCAAATGAGATGGCCAATATAGAAATTTAATAAATACACTTTTCTTTCACTGTGGGTAGGTAGAAGTGAATTATTTGTCTGTTGCCTTAAAAATTCTTGGGAGCCTTTTCCTTACATTCAGAATGTGAGCTCCAGGAAGGCATCAAACTGCTCTAAATAGACTGTCAAGCTGCTTCCCTGCTTCACAACAGTCTTTGGTCGCTATCATTTACTGCCAGAATTTTGGGGTAAAGGCAGGCATCCTCCCCTTTGCAGAACTTGTAAAGCAATGTTTCTCAACCCTGGCAACTTGAAGATATATTGACTTCAACCCCCAGAATTTTGGAAATTGAAATCCATACATCTTCAAGTTGCCAAGGCTGAGAAACACTGTTCTTCAGTCCCTAGAACAATGGTATTCATTACCTACTAATCTGAAGTGCTCTTTTACATTTGGCCAAACCTTTTATACCAGGAATTGTGCTTAGAGAATTAAGAAATTAATACTACTGATATTTCTTTATAGTTAATTTCCTTCACAGCTTTTTTATACAACAGCAGAGTGGAGGGGAACACCAGATCTTGGAGGGGAACCTCAATCCAGAGGTTAGGTGCTGCTACAGACATTCTGAGAGATGACATTGTTTAACTGAAGAAGCTCAGAGCACACCAACTCTACAAGATCAAATTGGTCAGGCAGATATACTTTTGTGTGCTTCTTTTTTTCCTCCAATGTTTTTCTTTATGTATTGGCAAAAATATTTTTAAAAAACTAGATGTATTCTCAATTCAGAAGGCTTTCTAACCAGAACTTCGTGGTAGAAAGAAGCTGGATTTTTCTGGAATGGCTTCTTAAACTAACTAATTAAAAATGAGAAAGAACATTGGCTTCTAAAATTGCAAAGTTTTTCTTTCATATGCACTGAAGTCTTCCGTGAGAAATAAATGAGTGAGCTCTTGGTACAAAATGGAAATAAGTTTATCAGAGATCAGATGATATGACTACAATAATTTGAACACAGCAATTAAGAAATGTTGTCTGTTCAAAACAAACAGTAACAGAAAAGGAGAAGGAATTTCTCTGTACATTACTGTAAAAGTATTCATTCTTGCTTAGAAATCTAGTTGAATGAACCTGGAAACACTGTAGAGAGCACGTGGATTCAATTAGGTGAAGGAATGAATAAAATGCTGCTGATGTCTACTACTGTTTTCCCAAGCCAAGAAGATGTGGCTGATCCTTTTCAAAAGATGGTGTCAAGAAGGCTCCAGCAAAATTGAGTGACAGAATCACAAAAGGGGCTCGTTTTTCATCAGAATAAAAGCTGTTTGATCAAGGTGACAAAATGCACAGATCTACTAGAAGCCACACTGTGAAGCAAATTGTTCAAAATAAAAGCTAGTAATAATTTGCACCCTAATTTCCAAAAATGTAATATTTATGTTTCATTTCTATTACATTTCTGTTTGAGGCAGCAAGAAAGATCGAACATTGGAAAGACAGAACCATTCTGAATTTATAATGTTTCACCTTGTATTCATGAACTGGTTCTTCATAAATCTAATGAAAAAGTGGATTTTTCTATGTAGTCAAGATTTAAAGTTATATTAAAGGTTTAAATTTCTTATAGGCTAATGTCTTATTTTCATTTCTTTTTTCTATCCTATCCTTGAATATTGTTTCTTTTTTATATTTATATATATTTACAAAGCAAAACTTTTCCATTATTCAGTGTTATTGAGATGGCAAGAGAACTGTTTCCCATTCCTTTGTGTTAGTTTTCAAATGTTAAACATCGTCTACTTTTTGTTTTTAGTTTTTGTGGATTTTTTTACATTAAAAAAACGTTTTTATTGTTTGAATAACATAGGACATCAACAGTAAATGAAAAACTTTTTACATTAGCTTTTTTGCCTTAAATAAAATGTTTCCTTGCATGATGAGATATTTTTCAAAAATGCATTTAGTCCCATAGAAATAACATTTTACAATAAGCAAATGCACTTTAACAAAACTGTAAAGACTGAAATAGCTTTGATGGTCCAAGTGGAACCTAGAACACCCTATGCCCAAAGTTTAATCAACTTTTTTTATTTACATTCTTGTTTAGGATCTTGCTCAGTCCTTGCTGGCAGAGTCTTCAAATCTGAAATCCCATATTATACAGTAGCTTGCTTTGCTATGTCCAGCCTCTTTTTTCCCCCAAGACCTTCATCAGCCGAAGTTTGAAACTGATTAATTTTAATTGCATGACAAAGTTTAAGACTTGTTGTCCAGACCTCATAGAATTCAGTTTGTCTTAATGGAGCCCAAGGTGCACCCAGGTTTCTTGCTTACCTTTACAATGGCCATCATAGTCCACCTGGATCTTGGAACCAGTGAGACAAGCATCACGGTGCAGCTCACAGTGGTTCAGGTACGTCTTACCATTGCTGCCACATACTGGCCTCTTGTGGGTTTTACACTTCTATAAAAGAAAAAGCCAGGAAAGAGGTCAAGGAATTCATGAAGGAAAATCTGAGTTTAATTTTGAAAATTGAATCTTTATGGAATAACTTGATCAATCTACTTTTTTTAGCATTAGATTCTACTTTGATAATTTCATTATCTTGAATGATATGGACTGACTAGATTATAAATGGCACAGAAAAGCCATGTAGGTATTATAAAACTGATTTTGCCTGGATTCAGATAGTGCACTTAACCATAAAATACTTTCCTTGGCTTAACTATTTTTATATGAAATTGCCCATTGTGGTTTAGAAATGATTATTTTATCTCATTGAAGAACTTTCTAAATATTTTGAATGTTTCAGAACATTTTGACCAAACACCACAAGATTACTAAATGCATATAAGCAGGAATGGTTGCATATCTTTTATAGATTGCAACCAATTGATTGCATATTTTTTATATATTACTGCAATTTGAAGGTTTGCACACATAATTTGACTTAAAATTCCCTCAAAACAAATACCTGAGAACAATCATCGGATCTACTTTAATACAGCTGTTTCTTTTATTATGCAGTGGCATGTTTACAGTTAAATTAAATTCTGCTATTAAAATAATATTTTTTAAATTAAGATGAGTTGTTTTTCAATAACTAATTGCATGAATGTATAATATAAATTATTTATTCCTGAAACAATTTTAATCAAGACAAGTGTATAAATACAGCATATACAGTGTAGCCTTTCAACTTGGTATAAGTATGGAAACAATAAGATTGTTCCTTGCTACACTCTAATGAAAACCATATTTGAGCATGAAAATTACTTAACTACGTCCCCTTACTTTTTGGCAGGAATTCTTTGACCCAATTAATATATATAGTTTTTTCTTTACTTGATGGTTTTATAGGAAGGTTCTATTTATGGAAAAGGAGGTTCTTGGATAATCAAGCCCCCCCCCCATACAATTCAGACTTAAAAAGACGTTGTTGGAAATTATAGTTCAGCAAATTTGGAGACCCGTATGGTCCTAATCCTGCTTTAATGTCTGCCTAAGCATTTCATGGCAAGTCTAACTTTGAACCATACAATTCTTCAGGCTGATTAAGGTTGATGAGAGTCAAGTCCAGACCAATAGAAAACATTAGGTCACCTACTGCCGTCATAGTAACAGTGGCTACTGATTACAATGACATAAATGCTTACACATAGTCAGAAAACTGTTGTGAGTTCTTGGTGGTCTCTGAGATTAGTTGTTTGCTTGTAAATGTTTTGTTACACAAATATGTGACATCATTAGTGCAAATGGGTATGGGGTTTGATCTCTGTTTATATACAATAGCTTGCATTGCCTCTTTTGAATGGTATGTAAGTCTAGTTTATCTCTATATGTCTACTGATGGCTAAGAAGAGTATGCAGGACTATATGACTTACAACTGCCACAAGCAAAAAAGCCCAACAAATTACTCACAGAAAAGTTTATGCTATAAAAGGATTTTGCTTTTAATAGTCTATATCATACCTCAATGCACAAGCAGGTTGGCTCACTCTTTTCTGTTACAGCACATTCCCGGCCAGCTCCACAAAAAACATTGGCACAGATTTTAGATTTGCTAACTGGCTCTTCCTATAAGACGTTAAAACAAAATACATTGTTGAAAGAACATAATTCAGAAAAAATTGTGCTTTTCAGATAGACTGCCTTATATTATTGGCTATAATAGTTAGGTGCTTTTTCACATGTTTTCTTTAGAACGTATAAACTATGTGTAGCAAATAGGTATACAAACCATAAATTGCACTAAATGAGAAGGCTGGCACAGATGAAAATATTTCTCCTTCTGTATTCAAGCAAGATATGAATCAGAGTAGGGATGTCTTAAAAGCAGAGGTTTGCAAAAATAGTGAAACAGTGAGTGGTGTTGATATAAGTAAGTTTAACTTAAAATTATTTTTATTTTCTGTCTTTCTCTTGCTCATTATTTTTTTATCTCATGCTTTATGTAATGCTGCCTACTTCAAAAATAAATAGCATAATAGACATTCAAAAATGTATGTAGTCAAGCAATTGCAATCAAACAAATAAAAGCGATGTATGCCTATGATTTTGCGGTTTTCCACTGATTACCCTCTCCCATGGTTAGTCAAGAATGGAAACTGTCTGATTGTTTTCTACACCCATCTGGCCAATTAACTGAAGCCATCTACAAAGTTTCAGCATTGAAATGTTCACTTTTCTTACAGATTTTTCTGCATGTCTCATATGCTTCCATTCCTTTCTACAGATCAGCCAAACACAGCTGCAAAACTCACCCCTTGGGAGGAAAGAGACCATGCCCATTCAATCAGAGCAAGTCTCCAGGAGGTTAGGCAATTTGGACATACCAGAATTATAAAGTCAGAGTGGTTGAAATCATTTTAAAAACAGCAAGAGCCTCCCTAAGTTTCTGGCAATCAAGAAAAAAAAGCCTTCCAATTCTGTCAGAAGATTAGAATGCCTTTAATAATACTGCAAGTGTGTACAAGACAACTAACAGACATTTTTATGTCTGCCTCAGCTGCATTGAAACTTTTCAGTGATAAAACAGAAATGCCATAAAATAAAAAAGGTATCCTCTATAGTTGCTGGTATAACAGAAGGATGCCTGAGATAAGAGTCAGCTTGTCCCACTGGACTTTTGAAAACGTGTGCAATTTTACACTTCAATTGCATATTTCTGTTTTCAAATTTCAAATTTCAAATTTCCATTCTTCCAAACATAAATGACAATACAGGTTTTGTTCCAGGCTAAGGGGAAAAACGTTCAGGAGAGCCAGCATGATACAATTCTTTTCTTTACTCCAATACTGAAAAGTCTGACTATGAATATTGTTTTGCTTTTTCATAAAGCTCTTCACATAGCACTATCAATTATTGATATAATTATACAGTTCTTGATATAATTGTTAAAACATTCCTGAAATGAATTCCATTGGAAACCTGGGAAAAGATTTCTCTACAGCTCAGTTGCTGCACAATGGCACCCAAAAATTCTTTGCTATTGCAGGAGGGGACTTAATTTCTGTAATAAAGTCTTTTGCTAATAGAGGCATCAAGTCTGTGCTAGAACTGTATGGTTTAGCTCTTCTTTTCTTTTATTTGAAGCTCTTTTCATCTTAAACATATTTACAGCCTTATCATCTAGGTTTGCATCAACCTGCTTGGCTTCATCTTGGTGTGGCACTTTCCAAAAGAACATTTTTCTCCTATTTTTCCCCCACAATCTTCCTTTTTCCAGGCAAAACTTATCCACTATCTTCAATCAGTCCTGTTTACTGGCTCATTTGGTTTTTTCCTTCCTGTCCCCTTTGGTTAGCTGTTTCCACTGGACACATTCCATCTTACCAACATGGTGCCAACAACTTAGATTATTCTAGGTGCAGTCTGATGGGTGCAAAACAGATATGGATGTTTAATAAATATTGGTCACTCTACTGTTGACAATATAACTGGAGAGTTAAACCCTACAGTTTTATCTGGTGTATTATTATTGAATTCAGTGCTGACATCAACAGGATTGTTAACATAACTGTGGATCAATGTTATATGTCAAAGCAAGCGTATGTTCTTCTTTGCTATATCCCTAGTATTATCTATCACATTTAAAGAATTGTGGGTTTTTAAAGAATAGTTATTGGATAAAAGAAACATTATATAGCACTAGAAGGAGAAATCTATACTCTGTTTGGTTTGTAAGAATGGATCACTGATTTTGATGATGATCCCTGAAATTTATACTGAAATTGCTTTTTTCAGGAGGAAAAGAGGGAGATTTCTGAGCTATATGGTCAGATTATTTTTTTACTGTAATGCAAAGAGCTCACAATTTTTGTTCATCAATGGTGGATTTTTTAATTTGTTCCTCACAGCCCTGGCAGTAAAAGCAGATTGGTCTAAGAATCCTACATTATTATGGATATCAACCAATATTTTTCCAGTTTTCTGTCAATATCTTCCTACTATATGACACCCAAATACATTAAGGCTACTCAGTGAATTTTATCTTTGCTATCTACCAGAAATACTTTGAATAAACAGTTCAGGTGAACTAATGGAAAGCTATTTGCTGGCTTGCAAAAGAAATTAGAGGCATTTCTTTTTATATATTTTTTTTATTTTGGAACTTCTGCAATCAGCTAAACAGTCCAGATTTCTTAATTAGCTATACATATAACAAGAACTAATAGAACATGATGTTAGGCAAAACACTGTTCTACCAAGGAACTCTGAAGGGCATTAAGAAATCCCGATAGATATAAGCATAAGTCAGATCTGAGTGTTCAATGGACTACTGGAACAGTAACCTCTTATACATGCAGTTTAGGTTAGGACCTGTACCAGCTTTCACTGGTACAAAGAATAGAAATGACAATGCAGTGAAGGCATGGTGAACACAGAGCAGAGTTTGGGAGCTATTCTTAACCAGACATATTGTGCAATCTCATGTTTTTTGCTTTTATTGTTAGGGTTAGCTTGCTGAATAAGCCTACATTTATGGTTTATAAAGTAAGGTTTATAGATTAGGATAATTGTGGCTTATTCATAAAGCCATCAATGGTTTGGTAGAGTGAATCATAACCATTCCCAAATGTAAACAAGCACCCAACCAACCTTTGGTTTGTCCAAAGGTTTTTTACAGTTATTCATCAGCATAGACAAAGGATAAGAAAAGTTACTGATTTAGATCAGTAACTAACTAAAGAAGAAACATGAACATGTTTTCATCAGCAATTTAGGCAGTTTTCCAGAGGGTTCTGCACCAAGGACCTTTTTTTTTTTCATAAATGATCCACTATTAGGGAAGAGTAATTAAGTGACTACTGGTATCTGCAGAAAAATTATGCACCGAATTATTCAGAGTTATGAAAACCAAAGCAGTTTCTGATGAGCTCTAACAAAGTATCTCCAAATTAAAAGGAATGGATCATAAATGGTTTAATAATGTATTATCCCATGACTAATAATGAGAGAGGCAGAATATTAGTTTTTCCTTCTCTGTTTCTCAATATTTGGCTGAATGTTGAAGACAGGCATTGCCATATTAGGAAACTGAGAAGGCTTGTAAAAAAATATTTAAAAAACAACTCTCAACATAACTGTGTCCCCCCTCTCCCATATTCATACATTATATATAAATCACACACGTTTTCTCCCAAAATAAGACCTATCTAGAAAATAAGCCCTAGCATGTTTTAATGTGTTTAATGTGTGTTTTAATGGGATTTTGAACTTCTTTTTTAAAAAGTCACAAAATACTATCCCAGTATGTAGCACTTGGGAAGAGGATAAATAGGTGCATTTATATGAACATATGGGACGTATCAGCAAAAGAATATAAATAATTATAATACAGAAACATAAGAATGAACACTACTGAGTTGCCAAGTAGCCTCTTTTCTCCTTTTGACGATAACAGCAGTTTTTGCCCTTCTCCGGGCATCAAGTGAGCCAATTTGATGTGCAGCAGTGGTTAAGGCATCAGACTACAAACCAGGAGACTGTGAGTTGTAGTCCTGCCGTAGCAGTGGTGGGTTGCCCCGGGTTCACACCGGTTCTATACAACCGATAGTAAAACCAGTGGGAGGCTCTGCCCACTGACCCCAATGTCATCAAAATGCTTCTGCACATGTGCAGAAGAGTGCGCGTGCACAAGAGTGAAGCAAGCGCACGCACGCGGCCCCACTGCGAACCAGTAATAAAGGTAAGTAGAAGCCACCCCTGTGCCTTAGGTACAAAGCCAGCAGGGTAACCTTAGGCCAGTTGCTCTCAATCTTTGGAAAGAAGCAACGGCAAACTACTTCAGAAACTTTGTCAAGAAAGATGCAGAGGCTTGTCTAGGCGGTCACCAGGAGTCAACACTGATTTGCACAGACAAATCCTCAAGTACTTTATCTACCCTTCATGATTTTGAAAGAGGCTCCAAGATCATCCAACCTTTTAAGACTCTGAGATGTGACTGTCCACGTTCTGGAGACTTACAATTGAAAGAGGAAGTTTGTGAACTATTTAGAACTGCTTTATAATCCTGCAGTTCTGTGACCTACAATGAGATCTGAGTTTTAGCTAAGCCAAGGTTCCAATACTCAAATAATCACAAGGACTTGTTGGTCCAATGGCAACATTGAAGTCTATTTATAAATTGACAGAAAAGTGTCAATAAACTAATTAAATAAATAAATAAACTCTTTACCGTAAAATAGAGCCATTTCATTTGTTGACTTAGTCCACAGTGATGGCTGCAAATTGCTGATTGCATAGGAACTGGGTGAAAGTAGATTTGTTTTGTTTGGAGAGAGGCTAGTAGACCCCAGGAAACAAATTATATTGCCAAAATGCTAAAATTCCAAGTTGTGGAATCCCCTCCAGGGACCTCCTAACTAAACCCACTGGTATTCTCTAAGGCAGTGATGGCGAACCTGTTGTGCGAAAATGTCATGAGCATGCGCACCAAGCCCGTGCTCCGGAAAAGCTGAAATTCTGGGTTCCCGTGGGCATGCCACACGCGTACAGGACAGCTGCATGCATGCCAGAAACCCGGAAGACAAACAAGCAAGGCTGCATGTGCTGGGCAACATGATTTCATGTGCCACTTTGGGCACGCGTGCCATAGGTTTGCCATCATGGCTCTAAGGCTTAGCTGGAGAGCAAGGGTGCAAGGCCAGCATAGCCCCTGAAAAACTGAAATCATTTCACTATTTTTTCCTACCCTGTATATACAGCAAATGTTTTATTTATTTCTCATTGATAGGATATATAATGGAAACCATATGTGTATGTGCATTTGTGCACCAGATATATATATAGACAGACAGAAAGAGTGAGTGACATAACAAAACTGTTTTTGCTATTTATTGTATCAAACAATGTAAAATAATTTCCCAGATATCCTCAATATACCAAGCTAATATCAGACCACATCTGCATCCATATTGGTTGACCATGATTTGGTACATTTGGGTCTACAATGTAACTCTGTATTTGTCTTGTTAATGTCAGTAGGTAAATCATTTTCTCTACTCTCGTGTCTTCCAAATAACCTGGAATATATAGTCTTTAATTTATACCTAAATTAAGAATTGGCACCCATTTTATAAAATACATCATAAAAGTTTTCAAACCATAATGGTTTGAAAAATGTGGATTAAAGCATATATGTACAAATTGAGATACATACTTATCAATTACACTATTTCCTTTGAAGGCAGACAATATTGTGCTAAGTACAGAAAATTGACAATAATAGAGAGCCTGTTTGGTGTAATGGTTAAGGTGCTGGGCTAGAAATCAGAAGACTGTGAATTCTAGTCTGGCCTTAGGCATGAAAGCCAGCTCGCAGAGTTGTTGTTATGGGGAAAATAGAAGGAAGAAGGAGGTAGTAGGTACGGTTGAGCTACTTACACAGTAATAAAGGCAAAATAAAAATCTAGTAATATAAATAATGAAAGGTAAAAGATAAAAGAAATGAAAATAAAATCTAGTTTATACAGATTACCAATAACTATATCTCTTTCATATCTTTTTATTCTGCAAATCATTCTTGTTTCCATCACAGCCACAAAATTATTCATACATTGCATTTTATTTTTTCTCATCATCTTTTAAGGATCTCACTAACCACCCAATCCTGATTTTTCCCCCTCAGCAAATGCTTAACGTTTCTCTGTCCATTTCCCCATTTTAGTAAACATTCAACCAAGATATTTGCTCTAGTTTTTCACTGTTTGCATTTGTTCACTGTATCCTTTTTGTCCAAGATCTTGGCTTTTAATTTTCAGATACATAATCTATTGTATTACATCGGTGGGGTCAAACTCAAGGGTGTTTAAATCCGGCCCCTGGGGCCGGCCTGGAAATATCAAAGGACTGGCCCACAATGCCTCTGCTGGCTAAAATGGGCCAGTGTGGGGCCCCTGCGGCCTGTTTCCAGCCTCCACAGCCTCCTGCAGCATTCTGCCGGGCCAAAACCAGCCGTGTAGAGGCCTCCTGAGGTTTTCGCCAGCAGAGGCACCGGTTTTGGCCCGTTTTAGGCCGGCAGAGTGCTGCAGGAGACCATGGAGTCTCCCCCCCAACCCCTGCCGGCCCATGGAGAACTACAATGCTGTTCTGGCCCTCAAAGAAATCCAGTTTGATACCCCTGTATTACATAATCTACCTTCATTTGGATACAGCATTATTTATATACAAAATATCATACATGTTCACATTCACAACTTCATAAGTATTCCTTATATCATATTCATAAATATATTAAACAACAATGGGACATCACACATTATTGTCTTATTCCCTGCTCACTGTTAGAAAGGGAAACATTTTTAATACTTCGCTCTAGTGAAACTGTATGGTGTTTGTAACAGTTTTCACTAACTTTCAATCTACTTCGGGGTTAATCTTCTTTATGTACATCCACCTTTCACGGACCTTTCTTTTTCTTTTATAAATATTTTTTATTAAACATATTTCAACGTTTACACCACATTTCTACTCTTTACATCCACCTTTCATTCATTCTGTTCGGAGTAAATTGAATTTGCTTTTCTTGAGTATCACCATTTATTGAATCATAACATGAAACTATTACCAAACTATACTTTCTTCTTTCACATACACCAAAACAATCTAGATGACACCAAGGCATATTTTCTGATACATTTTAGCTCTTTCATTCATAATAAATCTACAATTCCACTTTAATTCAATTCTGTTACATCCTTCTTCTTTCTCTTAGTTTCACAAACACATCACATACTGTTTTTCTTTTCATTTTATTATGTCCTTTACTACATCCTCCTTTTATATTTCAAGTCACACATATTATTATAATAATAATTATCTTTTACCAAATTTGTATATCATGGAACTATTATAGCTGATATAAAATAAGCTACAATAAAACATCTACTCTCTGGATTACCAATAAATGAGTCCATGAAATACACTATTGTCCACCATAATGTACCATGACTTTGGTTAACCAAGGCTTTTACATACAATAAAATATTTTATTGTATGTAGTACTTTAAGTAAAATAAAGAGTATACTCCATTTTCAACCTTAGTTGCTCCCAAGCCACATGGAGCCTTCTCTGTTAATAGCAAGGAACAGCTTGTGCATATTTATTCCAGCATGCTAAAATCCAGACATTCCCCCAAGCATGCTGATGCTATTACATGCAAACTAGGATTGCTAATCCAGATACCATGTTGCATGCTATTATTGTATCACTTATATCTAACACCATCCAGGAGGCACAGATTTCCCTGAATACCAGTTCCTTCCACTTACTGTGCATTTCCTCAAAAGTTATTCTTTGGGCTTCCATGCCTTCAGAAAATCAAGTAGTCTGGAACCTAAAGTTCATAGGACTTTCACTGGATTTGAAATTTTCTTGCTACAGAGATTTGCCAGATAATACGTTTTGCTAAATTTGTTGGGATGAAATCACTGCATGAGGCTGGACTCTCTAATAACAGGGGCAGGGACATAAATGTGACCTTTCTATGCACTATTAACTATGTTAACAACACAACTTTCAGAAAGTTGCATTTCTGTCATATAAAGCTCTGGTCAGCAATATTATATGTATTTTAAAGAATGTTGCTGAATCTTTAACAGACCTGTTAAGTGTTTTTTAGAAAAGAAAACTGATAGATGGTATAGGCAAGCTGCTCACAAAAAAAGACAAAGATAAGCAAATGGTGCTAGAAGATGCTAGAGACCATTCTAGAAGGCTAGAGGGGATGTTTATCGGAACGTCTTATAGAAATGGACATTTTGTGGCTGTTCCTCTTTGGCAGCCATTTTGTTAATGGACAGCACCGTTGTTTCTGCCTAGCCTTTGAGCACAAGTGTCTTATTTTCAAAATTCCAAGTATATACACTTGCTAGATACTCAGCTTTCTACTTTTACCATCTTCTAAACATGTTATATACTGACTATCGCAGAATTATCATCGTTCTGGCTTGTCTCCATCACTGTTCCTTTGCTCCCTCTCACCGTGGCACCATAACATCCATATTGCTTGCTTGGAGAAATCTGCAGAATAACAGCCAATTAGATGCCATGGTTAGGGATCAGTTTAGGATTGGGGAGATCTGGGTTCAAATCCAGTTCACCCTCAGCTATGGAAACTCATTGAATGACCCTAAGCTAAGGATCACATATCTTACATGGTTTTTGTTGTAGGGATAGAAAAAAGGGAGAACCCCAGCTAAGTAGTCTTGAGCTCATGGAGGCAAGGCATGATATAAATCAAACACATACATACAAACATACATAAATTTAATAAAGGGTGGGAAATTCAGAAAGCTGCAGAAGTTTAGAATACCTGCACTTTTCAATAATTGCTTTGAGGAATCCTTAGAATGTTTTTAAGGTAAACTCCCAAAGCAGGAGATCTCAGAGTGAGGTAAAATTGCTTACACCACTGTAACATAGCCCATCTCTAAGACCACCATATTCAAAGTGAGAAAGAGTTGTTCAGAAAAACCAGACGAAAGAAATATTCCTTACAAATCTAACTTTGATCAATATCAAATATAACAGTTCTGTAGTTAATATAAAAGGAAGGGAAAATTGTGTAAAGGACAGCATGGAACTCACCAGAGATTTTTATAACGGATATTTTGATCCTTTGCCTGAAGCAGCTTGAATTTTATTTGTTTAAAACATTTTCTATGGCAATTAAGTGCTTAGTCACTTCCACTTTTAGGGAAGCTTTAATTCTGGGAATTCAAGCACTATTTCTGATCCCTATTTCCAAGAGTAATTTATTAATATGCATACAATAAAAAAGTGGAGCGGAAATCTATAGGTTTTCAATAAATTTATGCATCTTTATAAGGCCTTCCAGACATTATTCCAGTCATTATAATTTATCTAGTTAATTTCTTAAACTTAATAAGAAATTATTTCTGCAAACCTAAGATAATCCATTTTGTTTCCAGACGAGGATGAATCATTTGCTGGGAACATAGAGTAACAAATGTTTTTCTTTCATGTTTTTTATCTGGTTGCACTCCTCCCAGAGGGCTTTTCTCTGCATCTCTTCAACATGTAGACTTCTTCACTTTAACAGACTGGGACAGGATGGGTGGGGAGGAATCCACTTCCTCAGAATAAATTATATTAAACTGATTCTTCTGATTCAGTCAGGACTCACATAGATTAAAATGATATGGGCCATCTGGATATATGGATACAGATGGCCAGTAGTCAATTATTTCACATTAATTTTAAACTAGCATGCACAAAACTTAATAAGAGCTCAACAGCCACTTCTTTTGCTTTTGAAAACATCAAGACAAGATGAGAGGCTAAACCAACTTTGTCTGTATTTTAGGGCAATTTTTAGCAGTCATCTACAGAATGTTCATCAAGCATGTAAAAGGAGAAAAATACTATATGTGCTGTCCATTAATTATTTCTAATTAATTCTATGTATGTATACATATTGGGGAGGAAAAGAGAAAGAGAGACAGAAGGAGACAGAGAGATCTGCCAATGTACTGTAGTACTTGGGTATCGGTCATAGAACTCACAGGCAAAAGCTTGATGTTTTTGAGAAATTTGATTTGAACTGACTGAATCTCCTATATCAACTTTGTGAGCTTTTAAAATGCCCTGAATACGATGGTGCTATATCTGTTGCCCACTCTTAATTCTCTCCCCTTTTTGTATTTTATTTTCACCTACTTAAATATCTGCCCCTACAGTCTTCTTGAAAGATGGTTCAAGGAAGGCATTGCTCCAATTAAAACCAAAACGGTTTTGTGCATTGTTTGAAACGTTAATGACAGTTTATAATAATGCCTTTGTAAATTGCTGTATGACTTTTCTACCATTACTTTGCTCTATGTTCATGGTCTAATAGCAAGGTTTCAAATTTAGATGGGGGTGAGGAGGCTGGGATGCATGCACATTTAGGAGCGTCACAGGACCACATTCTCAAAAGTAGTTTAAGGACAGGAAAAAAGTAATTCAATTTATATTTATATATAATGAATTACATGATCTTCCCTATGCAACCATTTCCCCCTTCTGTCATATTAAACATCATATTTGGTGGTATATTATGGAGGGGCTCAAGAGCACAGATATAGTTCTAGGGCTTCAACATTGTGCATCCTTGTCAACTCTGCAATTGTAGGCTTCTGGGAGGAAAAGAATCTCTCTCTCTCTCTCCTCCCCCTCCCTTTTTCTTTCACAAAGCCCTCACTGGGTACAACATATTTTCTGTTACAACAAAGCAAAACTTTTTGCTCCACGGAAATGGCAAAACTAGCTATTTCTGTCTCTCTTAGGTGCAGAACCTCTGTTTTTCAAGAAGACCCTTTTGTTTCCTCGGGTGAGGGGAGGACGAGTCCTCCGCCTCCCAGAGCTGGCAAGAACAGAGGCTCTGGCCTGAAGCAGGCCGTGCTCTGGAATTCGCCCCGGAGTCTCCCTCCTTTCTTCCCATCCCAGTCCCAATGCCGAATCCTGGGAGGCATCTTTCCCCTAACGGCGGCTGCGCCGATAAGCGGCGACGCATCTCCTACCGAAGTCCGGAGCCCCAGAGCGATTCCCGTCACAACGACGAAGATGAAGAGGTGGTTGCACAGCTGCAAGCGAGACAGAGAGAGAGAGAGAGAGAGGAGAGCTTAGAGAAATCCGCTTAGTCCCCTAGCCTCAGAGCCAGGCCCCATCTCCCCGTCGGCCGAGCCCCCTCACCATCTTGCTAGTTTCGCTTGCGGGACTTCTTCGTCTGGGAAATGAATCCGAGGGTCGCGAGTTCTTGGGATGGAAGCGCGGCGCGGCCAGCAGCTCCACCCAGTCGCTCCGGCAGCTTTTTGGCTTGCTTTCCTTCCTTCCCTCTAGCCCGCCCACCATGCATCACAGATCGACAGGGCGGAGGAGGGTCGTCTGTGAAGTTGGCGGAACGCGCGGCTCCCCCAGCGAGTCCAAGAGGGACGTGGAGACCGATGCTCTGGGCGGAGGAAAAAAGCTTTCGTGCGCAGTAGGAAAGGAAACTGGTTCCATTTCAAACGAGAGCGAATATGAGCTTCCAGTAAAACTCAAAAAATGTACACGACGTAAATTCATTCATTCGATTTGATTTGATTTGTAATTGCCCTTCTCCTTCACGCCAGTAAAGAACAGAACGAACACTAGATGCAATACAAGAATCCAAACATCTGCCCTGAAAAATAGTATCAACCCCTTTGGGACAAGAATGGTTACTCTGAAACACCATCAGTTTAGCTTGTAACTTTTTTGCTTGTGCTTGCGTCTGCTTTTTTGCAGCTGCTGCACACTGCTGGCTCATATTTAAGTGATTGTCCACTAGGACTCCCAAGATCCTTCTCACAGTTACTTCTATTGTTTTGATGTCAAGCCCTTACAGCAGTGACTTTCAAGCATTTTGAAGGGAGCCTGATGTCAAGCATTTTGCAGTAGTTCTAGCTGATAGAACTACACAAAATGCTTGACATTAGGCTCCCTTGAAGGTAACTCAGTAACTCAAAAGCTACAGGTGGTCTGAAATGCAGCAGTCCAACTGCTGATAGAAAAACAGAAAACAGAATAACAAGAGTTGGAAGGAACCTTGAAGGTCTTCTAGTCCAACCCCCTGCTTAGGCAGGAAACCCTACACCACTTCAGACAAA
>JANHZT010004791.1:250455-263633 GCA_032468215.1 Stegonotus admiraltiensis
TGCCCCCACAAACCGGGTCCTCATTTTACCCACCTTAGAAAGGATGGAAGGCTGAGTCAACCCTGAGCCTGGTGAGATTCGAATTTACAGTAATTGCAGGCAGCTGGTGTTAAAATTATAGTGCATTAGTCTGCCACGCCACCAATTAATACATTTAGTTTGCTTGATGAGCTGAGAAATAACCTTTCAACTATTTGTTAAAACATGAATTTTATGGAATGGTCAGAATATATTTTTTCCCGCCTTAATGAATCAGTTATCTCTTAGCTCTTTATAAGTGATGAAATTTAACCTTCCAGATATTTTCTAAGAGATAGCTATTAACAGCTAATGGAATGAAGTTCTTATTCAAAATCCGTTTTGTTGCATCAGACCCTCTTGGTGAAATGGATTGGTTCCATTCATTTGGAAATTATTATGCAAAGCTGTTTTGGATTATCCTCAATGTTAAGAAACTTATAAAAGCATGACACTGAGTAATGCTTGTTAAATATTCTTCTCATGTGTTTAACACATTCTATATAATTTAAAAATAGGTCTTTATAAAGGGAAGGGTGTTGTAATTCCTGTTTCCCAACATTTTCTAGATTTAGATCTAGTTTAAACATGTTAAAAATCTAACCATACAGCAGTTAGATCTGCCACAATCTAAATTTGAAAAGGAATTAGAAAGAATGAAAATTTAAATATACCGCTTTAAGTGAAAAACTCCTTACTTCAAGTAAATGACCCCATGGATATCAGCAATCAAAGCTCTAGCAAACATCTGGGGCTGGTTTCTGTCTGCTCATAGAAAGCATTTATATCTGCAGCAAGGATTCTCTATATAGAAAGGTGATTTCACCAGTTCATCTCAGAAACGATGAAAGTATTCTAGAATTCTACTCTGTTCACAAGTATGTTAATGAACGGGAATGAAGAAATTCTGAAATCTTTTAGTCAAAGCAACAGGATAAAGATTTTCACTGCTAACTTACCTTTAATTCTCTTGTTTCTTCCATGTTTCTTATCATTCCTGCGGATATTGTAAAAACTAAGTGTGTTTGGTCAAATCACTGCCAAAATGGTCTCCAAAATTATTTTCTTTAGCAGCAACTGGAGAAAGTTAAAATAGCACAATGGCAACCAAGCTATTCTGCAAGTGAGAAAGTCCAAGAGAGATTTCAAACTATTTACTCAGTTGAGCCTGGGTTTAATGAGAAACAGGCTTCTCTTCTGGAACCAGTGGAAGGATCTCTGCAAATCAACAACCAGGAAAAAGGGGGAGGAAAAAGCTGACTCATTTTTGTAATTTTATTTCAAACAATGTTAGCAATGGAACCCAGACACGAGTAAGAAAAACAGCATTTCTATCCCTAAGCCTTCAAAACTACACTAAGAACAAGGAGCAAAGAATATCTAACTGGTGCAATCTTATTGCTATTCATTCCCACTCCACAGGAAAATGAAACTAAAGAAATTCTGTTTTTTTCCTTTATATTACGTACATTTGTCTCTAAGGCATTTGTCTAGGTTGTGGGGGAGAGTGGAACTGGAAAGACATTAAAGCTTCCTTTATTTGTAAAAGGCTTGCCAGTGAGGTTGAAATCAAGGAAGCTGAGTAGAAAAAACCTGGCAGGTCAGAGGAAATGCTGTGGAACTATTATGGTTGATGTTAGCCTCATTTTAAAAAATGTTCTTTTTATTAATAATGCTCTGGTAATTAATGGACAAGCTGGTCTCAGCTTTTACACTGATTTCCAAAAAATTAGTGTTTTACAAAAGGCTAGCATCCATTCAACTCCTGCCTTAGGCATGAAAGCCAGCTGAATAAGCTTGGGCCAGTTACACTCTCAGCCCAACTTGCCTCACAGGGTAGTTGTTGCAGGGAAAATAGGAGGAAGGAGCATTAGATATGTTCACCATCTTGAGTTTATAAAAATAATAAAGGCAGGATATAAATTTTTTTTTAACTTTTTGTGTCATTAAACCCAACATCTATTTCAGCTCTCCACCCCATCTGTGGTCTACCATGTTACTGCTACCAATAACAGGAAAGATATCATTGCACTTCATCTTCAGACCTCTACATCAGTAGGCAAATTGGAACAATATTCTTTTTTTAAAAAAATCTTTATTCTTTGTCAGAGGGCTTGCATATGAGAGTTATCCTCATCTTCATAATACAATTGATACTTTGGGTTTCTGCTCACAGACTATAATCACAAGGGATAACAGTTATTACAGTTGCATAATGCAATTTCTAAACTGTGCTTTAGAGTAGGCAAGTGCCAGATTTGTCTGCAATCTTTAATAAAGCAGGATTTTTTTTTAGTGGGCCTCATGGCAGCTGCTAAATAATAGATGAACTTTACCAAAGATGCTCTTTCTGTTGCAGACATCACCAATACTTGCAACTGATAATCCATAGAAACAATGGCAGAGGGACATTTCTAAGTTTATATGGGAAGGGAAAAAAACTAGAATTTGATACAAGTTATTGCAAGATGCTAATGAAAGAGGGGATTTAGCAGATTTGAAAGTGTATTTTGATACATGCTGTCTGGCCTGGTTAAAAGAGTGGGTGAACCTTCAGAACAAGAGGCTACTTGATTTAGAACGCCATGAAATAAGGTTTGGATGGCACGGTTATCCATGGTATGACAAAGTTAAAGTTAATTTTAATAATCGCTTTGCTAGACGTGCCATACTAAGAGTTTGGAATAAATATCAAGTAAGGTTTTCTATGAATTTGCCTCTTTGGGTGTCTCCTGAGGAAGCTTTTTTTTTACAAAAGAAATGGTGACAAAGCCAGACTGGTGGACCTATGGTACAATAATATCAACTCTGGTGTCCCTACCCTGAAGTTGAATGAAGAGCTAGAATTAGGTTACATTTGCCATTGGTTTACATCAGTGGTGGGTTTCTACCAGTTCGCCCTGGTCCAGGAGACCAGTGGCAGGAAGCTCTGACCACCCGCCTCGACGTCATCACGGACACTCTGCGCATGCACAGAAGTGCCACACACGCTCTCCCGATTCTGAACGGTTAGCGAAAGTAAGCGGAACCCACTACTGGTTTACATATCAACAACTGAGGGATTTAAATTAGATACAGTTATGGGTTTTTGTTAAAAATGAATTGGAAATCTTACTTGTGGTAGTGATGAACATATTATTGCTAAGATTTATAAAATCTTACTGAAATTGAATTTGGAAAGTGAACATGTAAAAACATATGGTTCAGTGGGCAAGGAATTTTGGATATAATGTAATGCTTGAACAATGGGAATATATATGGATGAAAGGTTTAAAATTCACACTAAACTATAATTTAAAAGAAAATTTTTATAAGATGATGTACTGCTGGTATCTAACACCAGGTAAGTTGTCTAGAATGTATAAAGGTATTCCAGATGAATGTTGGACATGTAAAAGTAAAGAAGGCACCTTTTATCATTTATGGTGGGCATGTGATAAAGCAAAGACATTTTGGAGTAAGATTCATATTTTAATACAGAAAATTGTTAAAATGAAGATAAAGATGAAACTATAAACTTTTCTTTTGGGTTTAATGGGAAAAAACTTAGAAAAAAATTGGAACTTTGATTTTCTGTACGTTGACAGCAAGACTACTGTCTGTATGCACAAAAATGGAAGGACACTTTGACTCCCACCATGGACGAATGGCTACAAAAGTTGATGGAGCTGGCAGAGATGGCTAAATTGACTGTTTCGATCAAAGAAAAGAATATCAGTACTTTTGTTGCTACATAGACACTACTTCTGGACTTTGTGCTTGAGGTGGAAAAAAATGAAACATTTGATTTTGGGTTTTACTGATTAGATTGATTCATTGTTATAGAAATGGCTAGTTATATTATTATGAAAAGAAAAAAGTTGAGGTTTGATGTTAATGCTTTATTCTTCTGCAGAGTCTCAGAAGTCAATACTTTTCTTTTCTTTCTCCCCTTCTCACTTGTCTTTCTCCTTTTCCTCCTCACTGTGCCTTATAATTTGCTTTTGTATTTTATTCTATAATCTAAGATTATATTTTATAGTATTTTATTCTATAATCTAATAAAATGTTTAAATACAAAAAAGGAATAGAAGAAATTGTACCCAGCTCCTATGGGCAGGCTCTAATAGAATTTGAAATATTGCACACCCCTAAAATATACATAAAATTTCAGACTCTTCTATCTGGAGGACAAGGTTTGATTGTGTCAAAATGTAGAGGATACCATAAAACAGGAACACAAAACATTTGTGGCCACTGAGTTGTTTTGTTTTCTTCTTCCCCAAATTCTCTTTGTATATTTTACCATATAATTAATGACACTTAGAAATTGTATGAGAAGTAGAATATACTATTAAATAGGTATGCATGGTTATTTTTAAAGTCTTGAATAGTATCATTTATTTGCAAGCTTGCTTTGCCGATACTATTCCTTCATGTTTGAACCATTATTATTCATAGATATGTTTAAGTCAGACATCCCTTAGCTCTGATTGCTATCAGTGACACAGTATCTGCTAGAATAAATGGGAATGCTATTAGTATAATTGTTGTAGAATCTCTTTCCTAGCCATCCATTCATCAGTAACTTGTTATTTGTTAATAGCAAATTAATAATAATGAAGAAAAATGTAATATGAGACAGCATACTCTACAACAAACATAGGTACTCATTATGTTTCTTGGACAGTGAATTGCAGCTTCTTTCTAAATAAATTTGGGAAGACACAGTTCTGTACACTCTGTGATTGGGATAGTATCCGATTTTGCTTAGCTCCAGAACGCTGCATTCAACACAAGGCAATTCATTTCATTTTCCACGCTCTATAGATGGCATACAGAGGATCAGTCATAGTGAAAATTCTTTACAAAGCCACTTCCCATTCTCTTTTTTTCTGAGAAGCTTGGGATCTGTTGATGGATAAAAATGTCTGTATTAGAATTCACAATAATTGTTTTTAAAATGTTACATAACTTATACAAATTAGGTTTCTAGAAATTATTGAACAAACAAAGCACTCCTCTGGTTCTACTCTTTAAGGCTATAAAGCATCCACGGTTTTAAGAATTTCCTGTAAATACTTCTGGACATATGTTTGCATAAAATAGTATTACAAATTTAAAAAACCCAATCAATCAAAAGGCAGATATTAGGGACAGTTAGCTGTTGGAAAAATAGTATATAAAATACACTTGTAACCTCTGATTGCTGGAGTACATAGGAGCCATCATAGAAAAGGCACTTGTCTGTGTGGCTACTAAGTGGCAATCTACCAACCACAGCAGGGGTGTCAAACGCGATTTCATTGAGGGCTGGATCAGCATTGTGGTTCTCCTCTAGGGGCTGGGCAGGGGGGGAGGGGGGTGGCCAGGGTGGTCACGGCTAACTGGACATGGCCCAAGGACAAGGCCAGCTTGACATTGCTCGCAAGGGTGGTGCCTGTGGGGTTAGTGGGATTGCCTCTCTCTTTCTTTCTCTCACACAAACACAGGTTTGATAAGATCATTATCTCGCTCTCTCAACCCACCTCATGGTGGCACCAGCCATGCTCTCTACGGTGGCCTGCTCTGCTTCGTCCTCCACCCCACACCGCCTCACTTTGTGGCCGCTGCACCAGTGTGTTGCTTAGCCTCCTGCTCCATTATGGTGGCAAGCAAGGAGAAAAAGCAGCAAAGAACAAAGAGAGGCAGTGGGAGGGGGTGGAGGACAAAGGTAGGGCAAGGGGTGAGGAGCTGCCCCACATTGGCTTACCCGAGGGCCCTTCAGCCAGGGTACCCATGCCAAACCCTCACCCCAACCACCCACCCCCAGGGCAGCCCCATCCCTTTACTAACCTGCTTTCCAGCTCCGTTCCCTGCTGCCACATGAAGGGCAAGAAAAGTAGTCTGTGGGACTATGGTAAAAAAATAGTTCAGACCTTCCAACTTCTCAAAAAAACCAAAACCCATTTCATGAAGTTGGAAGGTCTGAACAATTTTTTTTATGCACCCCCTGCCTTGCTTTGTCCTCCACCCACCCTACTGCCTCACTTCGTTCTTCTTCATTCTTTGCCACTTCTTCTTGCTTGCTGCTGTAATGGAGCAGGAGGCTGAGCAACACACCAGTGCGGTGGCCACAAAGCGAGGCGGTGGCGGGGTGGAGGACGAAGCAAGGTGGGTGTGCGGAGCTGCTCCCTCATGCCCAGCACTGGCTTACCTGAGTACCCCGCAGCTGGGCCATCAACATCCTGACTTCATCTTGCGGCAAGTCCAACATCCCAGTCCAGGACTCCATGTGCGTCACTCAGTCTCTTGCTCTGCTGCAGCAGCGAGCGAGGAGAAGCGGGCTGGCAGCCACGTGGGGTCCTGGATGGGGTTTCTGGAGCCACCACTGCCCCACCTGCTTCTTGGAGGGCCAGCTGCGGAGTCCCTGATGCTGGACACCTCCCCCCTGCATGAACACACATCCCTGAAAGGCTGGAGATGCTGATGTGGGCATGGCACTTATCTTCAACCTGGTGGCATCCATGCCGGGCTGCAATGGGCCAGGCTGAGGCAATGTGCACAGGCCAGGATAGGATGGGCCAGGCCTGTGCATGTATGCACCCGCCTCCTCCTGTGCGCTCGCACGCTAGGATGGCATGGGCCCGCCCAAAACCATGCGGGCCATACCTGACCTCATCGTGGACCATATCCAACCTGCGGGCCTTGAGTTTGACACCCCTGAACTACAGCATGGAAAATGTTATTGCCAACAAAGATAATAAATGCTTATAATCTGAAGATTTTCTTTCTGGTCCTGGGCTTTCAAAGGCTGCTTTGTCAGCCAGCCAATGCAAAACTTTTAGCATGAGTCTGATGTGTGAGAACCTTCTTGATCACTATTAAATACACAGATTGCACCAAAGTAATCTAACCAGAAGTTAACAAAGCAGCTTTTACTGAGGTAAAACATTCCATGTTCTGAAAGAAGCATATTTGCTTAGATAAGCAATGTTCTTCTAGTCAGAAGCCCAAACTAACCACTATAAATTGTACCTTAAAGACTCCAAAAAGACTTCATGTCTTCAAATACTTATGTGACATCTTCTAAACTGCCTTGTCCCCCCAAAAATACTTGGGCAGGGATATATTTAGTCTTAGATCGCCAGCATTCAAAGTCATTTTCCAATCTGTTTAGCTGCTTCTGGAAAACCATCATGCTTACAACTCATAGTATTGCAAAGATCACTCAGAAGCAATCAGTGGCCCACTGTATCTCATCTGTCTAGCGTGACAGTCTGTACTTCAGCTGCTGAAATATCAGCCACTTTATTCAGAAACCTACTCAACTGATAATTATTTGATTGATTCAATTGATTGATAATTCAATTGGTAATTTTTTTTACATGTAGCTTGTGTTTGCACAGCCAATCTGTCTTTCCCTTGCTTCCTTCTCCCACCTCACAGTACTTTAAATCTCCTATCAGTCTAGTCACTCTATGCATCTGATGAAATGAGTTGTAACTCATGAAAGCGTGAGCCTTTTAATAAAATGTGTTAGTTGGAAAAATGCCACCAGGCTCCTCCTCATTTTGGATTTCACTTGGAAAGGATATGGTCATGATAATGCACTTACTATAAATTACTATAAATTTACATGTGTTGAAATTAATGCCATCCCTTGGGGCAAAAACCTGTGCTATGCCTTGTTCTACTGATGACATATGAGATAATCATACGGTGTTTCCCCGAAAATAAGATCCCATCTTACATTTTTTTGAACCCTGAAATAAGTGCTTGGCCTTATTGCCATGCACTCTAAAGCATGATTGAGCTTATTATCAGGGGATGTCTTATTTTGGGGGAAACAGGGTATAGCTGCTATGAACTGAAGCAATCTATCAGCATTAGGAATTCTGTTGCTTGAACATTAAACCAAGAATAACCCTAATGGGCCTACTGTGTTTTGTGATTTTCTACTAAGTCTCTATATCCAGCATTTTTATAACCTTTCCTCTTTCTCAACTAATTGCAAATAGCCCAGCATTTTGCAGTAACTGCAGTGTATTAATCTACTTCAAGATCCATATACAGTGAATTGTAATAAATTCGTTTAGAATGCAAGGATTAAATACACCTGATTCCTGGCAAAGCACACTCATGCGACAGAGACCACTTGTACCTCCACAGAGAAAGTGATGACCTCTTTCTTTTTACCTAATCCAATGAAATTATAAGACAATGTATTGTACAAAGAAGCTTGCATTTAAAAGATTTTAAACATCAGTTCAACTCATGTTGTTTATAAAATAAAAAGGGGAAAGGACATATACCTGATTACCATCTCGTATATAGTATCTCTTTTCTATAACCTAAAGCACAATAAAAAAGAAACATTATTAAATGTGATCCATCCAGGATACTGTATCATGCAGGAGACAATATTTACTTTGTAAAACTGGGTTTGTGCAGCTTGGAGACAAGAACAATGCCCCCTGATGACTCTGTGGGGAAGTAGGTGATTTAGAAGTATAAATGGCTGGAAACAAAGCAGAGAGGCACAGCACAACAGCCATGCTCATTTCTACAGCAGCACCAACAACCTGCAACCTGATGCAAACTTTTATCTTTCCCCACTGGGAACAGGGAAACATCTAACAGCAGTTCATGGCTGATGTGCCTAGAAAGCATCACTTAGCAATCAAAGCAGTCAAACCTTGGTGCTGAAGGGTTGTAGAACTTAGGATGAGGAGAAAATGACCTAAGTTTCTCTGCACAATGGAGAGACAATCAGCTTGCCCTGATATTTAAGACAGGCATGGATGATTCAAGCTTACCAGAAGATGAAAAAGTGGAGGAGAGAAGAAAAAAATGTTTATAGAAATTCATAGGAACTACAATTAAAGAAGTAAGAAGAAACTTATAGAATAAGATACACAGTAAATAAGGTTTGGAAACAAACTTGTACTGTATGGATAAATCCACAGAAAATTCACACTATAAAATGTACAATAACATTTAGAAATAGGTCTAGAAAGAGCTACTCCCTGTTTTCTTTTAAAACATTATTTTTATATAATGGGTCCACCCTGCAACAAAGGGAGACCAAACTTCAATTCTTATCTGTAGTCTGTACTATTTCCCCAAAAGACCCTGCGGTAGTTAAACAAGGGTCAGTTCTCATCTTAACTTGGTTCATAATTTTGGGAACATTTGTTTTTCAAACCTTTTCTCAAGTCTTAGTGTTTTCTGTTAGCATGCTTCTATGTCATACAATTACAATAATCATCACGGGTAGTTCTATATAACGAAATAATTCACATGATACTGCAGTTTGGATTGTAGCAACAAGCCAAAGTTTAGCATTATAGAACCTTTACAGCCAATCTTCATAGTGAGGACTATAAGGAATATGAATGAATGCTTAGACTATTAGTTAAAGAACCTGTTATAATAAGAGACCAGATATGTGGCTTTTGTGTATCACATATATAAAAGAATAACAAGATTACCATATAGAAGTGTTCATTGGGTCACATGGTAATGCCAAAAGATTCTCATGTTAATTAGCTAACACAAAAGATGACTGGAAATTCACAAGCCTTGGGGCCAGTACAAGAGGTAAAAAGGTTTTCTGAAATGATGAAATATATTCAACGTGGAACGTGGGTATATATAGACATGAAGCACTCATTGCATGTCGACTGATGAGTTAGGGGAAAAGGTTGGCAGAGCAATGCCCTGAGCCAGAGAGAAAGCAGTAATTATCTTTGGCAGAAAAGAAACATCTGGTCAGAGTATAACTGTCTTTCTGCCAGATGAGTTAAGATGGATCAATAATAAGGGCACAAAGTTCACCAGCATGATGCATAGTAGTAACTGGCAAAGGCAAAATGCTTTCAATGTAAGCAAACGTTAAGAAGAATAGCCTCAAGTACTTTAAAAGTCAACTAAGAAAGTACTGAAATGTCCCAAGAAAAAGCCCATCTCAGAAATGGGAAGATACATGTTAAATTTAACAAAAAGAAAAAAGAAACCAAACAAGAAGACATGTTGACTAATTCTGAATAGAAGAATGAACAGTAAAAGAGCCACAACAAACTTGCATTGATGGCCTTTCACAGAAAGCAGAAAGAGACAATTGAAAAGAAGCCCATGTAGAATTAAAAGAATGGAGAACAGAAGGTTTCTGAGAGGCATCAAGACTTTTTGTTCTGTAGATGGCATAAGATAGGCTTCCAGGCTGTCAGACACATATCCACAAATCTTGTGACAGGGGGAGATGACCAAAATGTCATTTGCCCTCAAAAGTAGTTTAGGAAATCGGAACTGATTGCACCACCAAAGAATCATGAGCGTGCACTGCTTTGATTGTAACAGATCTTGGCAGGAGTCCTGGAGAAATGAAACAATGCAACACAATATTTAGCAATGTATAACACTTAAATATTCAGATGTCACAGTTGGCATTTTAGTGCAGAATATCTTACTTAGATTGCTTGAAAGTTCTGGTATCGTTGAAGAACATGCACATTCAGGCATCAACAGAACAATGATGTCTCCACAGCATACAGATCAGACCCTCAAATTTAATGAGTTCCTTACAAGTAGTCCTTGATTTACAACCACAATTGAGCTCAATATTTCTGTTGCTAAGCAAGATATTTCTTAAGTGAATTTTGCCCCATTTTATGACCTTTCTTGCCACAGTTGTTAAATGAATCACTGTAATTGTTAAGTTAGTCATACAGTTGTTAAATGAATCTGGCTTCCCCATTGATTTTGCTTGTCAGAAGGTCGCAAAAGGTGATCACATGACCCCGGGACACTGCATCTGTCATAAATATGAACCAATTGCTAAGTATGTGAATTTTGATCCCATGACCATAGGGATGTTGCAGTGGGCATAAGTGTGAAAAACAGTAATAAGTCACTTTTTTCAATGATGTTGTAACTTTGTACAGTCTCTAAATGAACTGTTGAAAGTCAAGGACTTCCTATATTAACAACAAAAGGAATTTTCTTGATCCCTTTTGTTCAATATTTTTCTTGAACATGGAGATTAAAGGTGTAGTCTTGTCATAGGTTCTTTTTAGTGATGGTGACAAACTAGACAGACTCTTTTGGCTCTTACTGAGTAAACAATGCTTTATTATCAAAATAGATTAAAAATAAATTAAGTGCTTACATAAACAAGAATGTGATTTTGTTATACTTTTAAACCTTATCTTGTTATAATTCTAGGAATTGGTTCTTGTTTATCCTACAGTAAAACCATGGGAAGGCTGACTATCTAAAGGAAGCATGAAAACATAGGCTACAGATAGCACAACAACCCTAATAACAGCTGATCTTATTAGTAACAGGCTATTAAAAGCATTCTAAATGGAAGTAGTTTTGCTTTTACAAAAGCTGAATAGTCCTGGCTTTTTCTTTGGCACTAAAATAAACATAACAACCCTAATCTAGGTTATGCTCTTGATGTCATTTCTGCAGCCCTGATGTTGATAAGGTGTAAGAAAGAGATTAACCGAGTGCAGCTCAAGCAATCCAAGTTGAAATACTAAAGCAAAGGGCTTAACATTATTGTTAGGTAAAGCACAAAATTGGGGAACTGTGCCAGAGCCCTACAATTTCTTCTACTTCCTCAATAGGCTGCTGAACCTAGCTGCATAGTCTGAGAGGTCTGTGCAGTTCTTATGCAATAAAGCAGGTGTATCGAACTCGATTTCATTGGGAGACGCATCAGGGTTATGTTTGACCTTGGTGGGCCGGGGTAGGTGTGGCCAGGGTGGGCATGGCCAACTCGACATCACTCATATTGGGGACACCTGTGGCGGCCCAAGCACTCTGCCAGTGAAAATGGGCTCCTGAGCTCCATTTTCAGCTGCGACAGCCTCCTGCAATCCTCTGCCAGCGAAAACGGAGCTCAGAGGGCTGTGAACGGTCCTCCTGAGCTCCGTTTTTGCTGGCAGAGGCACTGCAGGCCAGTCCTTGCTGTTTTCAGGTTGCCCTGTGGGCCAGATCTAAGCACCCCACAGGCTGGATTTGGCCCTCGGGCCTCAAGTTTGACACCCCTGCAATAAAGCCTGTTTAATTTAAATCAGATTGTAGAAGTTTTTCATTCTGTATTCTGTCAAGAATAAAGGCTTACCTTATCAAAAAATCTGCTGAGTTTGACAGCGTTGGAGGAACCTGCAGCCAAGTAACGGGGACTTGTACAATCCTGAAAGACCAAAACATCAGTTTTGTCTTTAATTTCTTAATTTGCTCATTGGTAGATAGTCCCTAAAAAGTAGAGTAGTTTTGAAGTACCATATTTTTTGTTGTATAAGATGCACCCCCCCCAAAAGTGGGAGGAAATGTCTGTGCATCTTATACAGCGAATGTTGCTGAAGCCTTGCCCACCCGCCAGCCCCCAGCCTTCGGCCTCTGTCTCCAAGCAATTTACTTCCTTGCAGCAAACAGCACAGCCTGATTTAGCACAAGCAGCTGATTGGCAGTTGGATCAGCCTCTTGGAATACCACCTATCAAGTGGTGGTATTCCAAGCTGCAGGGATTGCCTCTGCCCTTCACTGCCACCCATCGCTGCTGCTGACTATCGCTGCCTCTGCGTGCCCCATTTTCGGCCTCCATGCATCCTGTTTTTGGCCTGTTCCAGGCAGAGGGGATAGGCGGTGGCGGCGGCAGCAATCCCCACCACCTGGAACGGGCCAAAAACGGGGCATATGGAGGCGGTGATAGGCTGCAATAGCAATGGGTGGCGACAGCAGCGATGGGTGGTGGCGATCCCCGCAGCCTGGAACAGCTGATAGGCAGTATTCCAGAGGCCAATCCAACCACCAATCAGCTGCTTGCGCTAAACCAGGCTGCGCTGAAGCTGACCAGGCTGTTTGCTGTATTCTTTCCACCAAATACAAGCTGAAGCAAAGTTTTATTTTCACATCCAACGGTAATCATCTTTCTCTCAACATAATCAGTGTTCTTTTCTTTGGCAGCTTAATGTATCTATCCTATTCCAATCTCCCTTCCACCACTGCTGTATTGGTTATCTGGTTTTGTAAATCATTAGTCAATAGCAATCAATACATTTGTTGCCCCAGAAGTCTGAAAACCTGAAGTCTCCATCTGTTCTGTTTCCTCCCACGTCCGAATTCCAGAAACAAGCTACACACACACACCAGCTGCACCAACACGGTTTAATTTCAAAACAAAAAAC
>JANHZT010004791.1:263733-280055 GCA_032468215.1 Stegonotus admiraltiensis
TCAGCTTATTGCCCCCACAATCCAGGTCCTCATTTTACCTACCTCGAAAGGATGGAAGGATGAGTCAACCTTGAGCCTGGTGAGATCTGAACTTGCAGTAATTGCAGGCAGCTGGTGCTTCTTAACAATACTTTAGTCTGCTGCGCCACCAAGGCTCTTACATGCAACTACTTACACGCATGCGTAGTCTGTCCCACCATTTCCTCTGGTTGCCTGCTGTGCAACCAAAATGAGTTGAGGAGGCAAGGCTGGGGGGGAGGGGGGACATGCCCTCCCCTCCCTTTTCTTTGCGCTGACTGAGCAGCCCAACACATCCCACCTCACCTGAATGGCAACAGCAGCCTAGCTGCTTCCCTTCCCTGCTGTCTCTTTATTGAGAGGTGGAGATAGGGTGGGGGAGAGTTCGAGAAGTTTAATTGAACTCATGAGAAGGCTTACTTTTATAGTGTGTTTCCCTGGACATAACGGCGAGGAATGCGACGGAGCTGGAAAGGTAAGACACGCATCCTGCTTCTCACCCGCCCTGCCACCCCCAAATTGCATCCCTAAAGGGGGTGGGTGGTTAAGTGAGGGGATGGAGCCCTGTCATGCCCAGTGAGGGGGGGAGAAGAGATGGTAAGAGGAGCCACGTCTCGCTCCATGCTTCTCCCCCACCTCACCTGCCACCCCTCTTGATAAAGAGACGGTGGGGAAGGGAAGCAGCTGTTGCCATTGGGGTGGGATGGGACCTTTTGGGCTGTTCGGTCAGCATGAAGAATAGGAAGGGGAGGTGATGGCAGCGACAGGACATTCAGTCCCACATTCGCCGCCTCCTGCACCCCCAAAATAATAAGACCCACGATAATAAGGCCAAGCCCTTATGGGGGGGGGTCAAAAGAAAATAAGACCCCGTTTTATTTTCGGGAAAACACTGTACTTAGGTAGAAAAAACGAGCTTGGGCAGTATTGTGCTTTGTCAAGGACAAACACAGTAGTATTAAGAGGTCTGAATTCAAGATTGGCTAGTCCAATCACTGCTAATCACGAGAAAAATTTATACTGTGTTCGTAGTCGTAGTTCGTAGTTATTGTTCAGGAACCTTGAAACATCTAGCCAGGCAGTCACACACCAAGAAAACTTATTTTGGTGGTGTTTAGGATGTGTGCTGACACTTCCCAAATGAATTTCTAGCATCTAGGACTTCCATTATCTGAAGGACTATTTCAGATGCAAATTTAACTTTATTATGATGTCCCATTTTCATAACTTTATGTAAGAGAAAGAGTGCTTGCCATGGGTAAATTCTATAAGATGGAGTATGAACTGAGTCAATGGATAATGTTTTGGGAGGCAGGTCAAGATTGATTGTTTGGCACATGAGACCTTGATCTTAGGTCATACATCTTTAGAGACAGATGGGACTTGTTTGAGAGTCAGAATGTCTCTGAAATTCTCATTCTTTTTAGACTACACAGAGAAAATTCTTGAAAATTCTGCTGGTGGAATTAGTTTTATGGCCTTGATTTTTAGCAGATGACTGATTTAAATCTGGAAATCCTTTTCTGTTGCAATTTGGAGGAAAATATAAATGTTTACGTCTTGAAATTCTATGGCATAGCCATAGGCAACTGTGAAGCACCAAGTGTCTAAGATGAGAGGAATTTGCAATGGATAGACTTAAATCGTCCCTTACTGCTGCCTCTTTACAAAATTGGGAAGGATCAAAGAACTGGCAGGAAAGTTGCTGTGTGGTGTTAGAGGCTCCTAACATTCTTTGATTCTGTCTGCAAGGGGAAAATAGCTTAAGAGTACCCTCCAGCAATAATGGAAAATGAGCAGGATTTATTTCAGGGAAATGACTATTCTCTGAAATAAATTCATGGCCAACAATAGGATTAATCCAAGCTGACAAAATAAAGGATAACACAAACCAGATTGATTTCTTCTGCACTGAAATCCTCAACCAGAAAAGCAGTTCTGCTCAAGACCTCATTGCGTTTTGTCTCTGGGATTTGGTCTAATTTTGTTCCTATGACAAGCAGTGGAATCTGGTTATCAGCAAACTGTTCCCGATCATAGTCTCTGTGAAGGAAAGTGAAGATATAAAGCAGTTTATGAAGTATTGCAGGTGGCACATTAGCTACAGTTTCCTAAATATACTCCTTTGCCACAGCCATGTATCAAGATTTGCTCTTTCTTGGAGAATGCAACCCTATCTTTAAGATGCTTTACCCCAATCCCTGAGTACAAAAGTATTTCCATCATGTCTGGATTTAATTTCAGGATGGTGATCAAGCATGAAATGTATAAAGCATCACTAAGAAAGGTGACAGCAGCAGCACTCTTCAAATTAGCACAAAACGTATTTTATTGAAAGTGTAAGGGAATTTTATACCAGATAGGAACCTAAATCTATTTTTAATCGTTTATTAGATGTTTTCCCTACTTAAGATGTCTTACATCACAATATAACAACAAACAAATCTAGGATGGATATGGCAAATGGAAAGTAGAGATAATATACATGTACAAGGCAGGTTTATGAAAATCCAGTGTCAGGCCTTCAAGGTAGGTTAGATCAAGAAACAGTCACCGCAGGAATTCCAAAAATGATACTTTATAGTGGCAGTATATAGCAGCATAATTTTGAAAGCCAGCCCAAGTTTCTCTTAGTTCCATCTTATGCTAAACAAAATCAAGATGTGGTTATTTTCAATTTCTCTCTCATGCTCCCTTCTATCTCTGGATTGAGCAATCTCTTGAGCAATCTCTTTTTAATGGAATGGATTGCTCCTTCCTTTCTCCCTTAACAGCTATCTCATATCTGCCCTAAGGTTAGTTCTCTGGTCCTTTACATCAACATTCAGGGCTGGGATGAGCTGTCTGCCTATTGGAAGCTTGACTTCATGCCAGGTTTTGTATTTGGTTGTTATAGTTTTAATATGATCTATGTTGTTTTAATTTTTGATTGGGAGCCACACAGTTTGTTGTAAGGTGGGAGAATATAAAAATATTTTAAATAAATAAATAAAGTCAAGTTGATTTCATCTCCAACATTCTATAATCTGACAATGGGATCAATGGGCTACTTTTTTCTGATAAGTGCTCTTTAGCACTTTAGCAATCTCCTATTTTCCTCTTCTGGGGAAAAGAGCCTGTTTCTATTATTTTTAATTATATAATTTTAATTATTAAAATGTATTCAGTGCAAAGCTATGAATCATTTTAACGAATTAGGTGTTCAGTTTGTTCAGGAAATAAATTCTGACTAGCCATGAACATTAGCCAAAATTGATGTATTTATCCCAAAGGTATTTTTCAAATGGCAACTGTACTTCATTTTTTCTTTGAAGACATTTCACTACTCATCCAAGAAGCTTCTTCAGATCTGACTGAATGGTGGGAAATTGAAAAACACCCTTGGACCACCATGACCTGGATGATTGAGAATTTCCATAACAATATATTTTTCCTATTCTACTTTGTAAAGTTGAATATATTTAGATGTATTTTTGCTATTAAAACTGTCGGTCACTGCTACTCCTTATATATGAAACACATACTATGACTTTCACACAGCCTTTAAGGACAGATTTCTAAAAAGAATATTGCTAGAGCAGGTGGACCTTCTTTTTTCTGACAGAAAAGAGCCTACCCATTTTCAAAATCTTACAACATGTCATCCCTCCATCTAATTCACATGGTTATCACAATGATAGTGGATGGCTGTATATTCTGCCTACTTACCCATTTGTCACCAGGACACTAGATGGAGTCACATCTTTGTTGAGAGCTTCCAAAGACCATCGATACAAGTTTTGGGAGGACTTTTTGTTGGTTAAATCATGCACTAAAATGATTCCTAAGTAAGAAAAGTTTTTTTAAAAAATTTTTCCTAAAATTACCAAAATCATTTTGAAACACATAGCAATTATAGAAACAAAGCCAGGTCTCAAAAGAGCACAAAAATGAGAGTATTTATTCAACCTCTCATTAAGGACAGAATCAGAATGAAAGCTAACCATGTTTAGAAGTAAACTATTGTAGAAGACCATTAGAAAAGCCAGTTTTGCCTAACAAACAAGGTTATAAAATCAATTAAGATACATTATGAAGCAATCAGACATCATGAAGTAATCAGCTAGGGCAAGGGAATTTGATGGATTAGTTGGAAAATAAAAAAGAATTATGTAAGGAAAAGGTACTAATGCCTGAGCTGGAAGGATTTTGGTCTAGATATGATAGCACTATATAATGAACCATAGAACTGAATGCTGCAATGTAAATATTTTCAGTTCCTTGATTGCTCTTCCCTAACTGACTTTCTTGAACTGAAAGGACTATAAGCATGTTCCCTGTTTTTATAAGGCCCTCCCCCCACGTTCTTGCACAGAATTGCTTTATGATCCTGTTTCCTGGTTATTTTTGGGTTTTGGTTTATACCTTAGTCTTAAATTCCCACAAAAAAATGAAATGTTCTTAGGTCTAACCTCCTGGAAAAATCCCCGCTTCTAATTCCCAATCACTTCAAACCAAATGCTATTGGCTATAGAATTACTAGATACTGTGCATGGATTCAATCTTTTTCAGATGTGGATGCAACTATTTCAGCAATAAAAGTTATGTAAAACTAAACAATAAAAATTATGTAGGATTTATTCTAGAATATTATAAAAATGAAAGAATAGATTTAAAAACTTTGTTAAAATGATCAAAGAAATAATAGCAACAGTTACATTTCCTTCCCCATCTTTTGTTTTGTTTTTTTAGTTTAAGTCTGAGGGACTTTCCTTAATTCTACTTTTATAATCCCCAATAACAGAAATTCTGTAAAGTACTGTTTTTAAAAATGGAAATAAATTTTATTAAAAAAAAAGAAATTCTCAAAGTGATGTATTATAGTTAAAACATTCAAAAAAGTAAGCTATGTAAATCGATGTAAAATACTTCAGAGAAAACAGTACAATATGGCAGGAATACATATAGCTGTAAATTCCAGATAAAGAGACCACATTGCATCACTGAAGACAGGACCAGATCAGAGAACCCAGAGGCTCATTCACAAAGTTAAAAACAAGTGAAGGAACAGCACAGTTAATGGGAAACAGACCTTCTTGCGGCTGAGTTGCCTGATCATCAGAGGCTTTTAAAAGCATTTTTTTCTGCAACCTCTTCAGCCAAAGAGGTTGTAGAAAAAATGCTTTTAAAAGTAAAAAAAAAAAACTTGGCCACACCTACCCAGTCATATTACCCAAGCCATGCCCACAGAACGAGTAGTAACACATTTTACATTTCACCACTGCCTCTGGGTGATCATCAATGGGTGGTATTTGATAACAATTCACGTGCTAGTCCTAATTCAAATTTAGAGTAGAGTATCTTTAGCTCCAAGTATATCTGCCTAAAGATTAAGGCATCTGATAGGAATAGTTGGTATTCTACTTTGAAACTAGTATTGGTTATGCATTATTTCATAATGAATGTAAATAAAGAATGGCCCAGAAATATTTTAAGTTACATATATGTGGCTTAAAATATTTTAAGGTACATAATTTATATGAATAAATAAATGTAAATGAATAAATAAATTTAATCCATTGCAAACTAGAATGTACTGGTTTTCAAATAAACATTATGAATAATAAATATACCCAGAAACCTGTTCAGGAAAAAAGTTAAACAAATTTGTTGACACTGGCAAATATACATTTTATCTAAGAAAGTAAAGTATTTGAAATTGAAATTCAGCCAATAACTGTTCTTTAATGTAAAATTCTTGTTTGCAATATTTACGGAATATGATCTACATAAATCAAACCAAGTTCTGTAGAATGTAACAGATCTTAAAAATGCATCCATTACCATTTACTGAATTGTAGAACATAAGACGTGTACTTTTCACACTACTAGCACTGCCTACAGAACCACCAACATCCCATAATTCGATGAAATAGATCTTTTCCTCTGGAGTTCCTTCTTTGTAGTCATGAATCTGGCAACAAGAAACCACATAACATAAATAAATTTAAAATAACAGTAAATTAAAATCAGCATTCCACTACATAATGAAGTACCTCTATAGAACATAGTAAAGGTGGTCTAAGGAGATAATTAGTTAGGTTCAGCAATGAGTTTCTAAGAATGTAGGTTCTTTGGCCTATGCACGCTATACAGTAAGGTTTTTTTTTTCCAAATGGTAATGAAGGTAACAAGGTGACATATTTCTTAATGGGAAAAGCAGAAAATAAGCACTTTCTAAGATACTTAGAATAAGATACTTGCTGTATTATATTTACTGATTCTGATGAAAAAATCCAAACATGTTTTTTTATGGAGAATGAATTATCTGCATTTAGCTTTTATGGGGAGAGAGAATGTATACAAAATATCTGGCACATATATCAATACAGGAGTGTGAGATGTATCACACAAAATATACACACAGACATATAGGCCGCATAAATCATTTGGAGAAATCATTTAACTTGGCAGTTCCTTTATTACCAATTTTGGTGGAAAAAAATTAATTGCATGAATATACATATGAAGATGATCTGCAAGAGCCCTCAAAGCAGCTGCGTTAAATCTTCAGGTGGATGCAACCATTATGACATCTGTTAAGAGCCAGTTTACTTACAATTTGCTCAAATACACGCCAAATAGTTCACATAGATCTAATTAATTTTTGCATGCATGATAATACTACAGATAAATTAAAAATACCCTGTGTCAAAGTATAATAAGCAAAGAATACACTACAAAAAAACCTGTACCACAGACACAATTTCATGATCGTTTTTTTCCTGCTCTTTCTGTCTCCAGAACTCTACTCAACAATTAGCTTTGCAACTTTTCTATTTTCTGGTCAGAGAATGCTTCAAAAGGAAGCCTGGTTAGTAGCTATTCGTTATTTGTCCCTAAGAATAATTTTGTATTCAGAAACTTTTTTTGAAATAAAGATGGTTAAATATGTCTTGGCAGCCAATTAGTATAAAACATCATCTTTCAAAGAATTACCTGACCACTGTACTCTCCACAAGAACTATAATGAGGAACACAGAATCGTAATATTTTTGCAAAAATCTGGAAAGATAATTTTTCCATTCTTTGGCCAATATTTTTCTACTTTTATTCAATTCATATCCCACTGACTTTATATATAGTACATGTACATCTCTTTTACTAATTTTTATTGCATATTTTTGCAAAGATGCAGAAGAAGACAGAATATCAGTTAGAGAAAACACTTGCAAGTCTATGAATATTTAAATACCCCCTAGGCCATCATATTTTAAGTTTAAAAGTGCCTGGGATAAACGTATGTCCATCATCCAACAAAAATTAAAATAATTAAACATAATAAATTAAAAAGTAAAGAAAAAACCCTCAAGGGGTAAACTTGATGAACCATTAGGTATTTTTCTGTTGTCCATTTTCTGTTTCTATATTTCTATATTGCTTTCCTTCTCACCTCCACCTCTGGCCATGTTAGAGTTATCAATAATGGGTAGTGCTCATCAACTGAATGATATTCTTACATTGCAATTATGCTTTACTTCTGAAGTTAAATATCACTAATTTTCTGTATGTAAAATATATTATTTCAAAGACAATATTCACAAATTATTAGGTGTTTCCACATACACGGACATCAACAGAGCAGCCCACAGTCCAGGATGGATTTCCTAGCATCTGATTGTGACATAATAGGTGAACAAGTGATGATTTCCCCACACCTGAAACAAAATAATAAAATAAACCTTCAAAACTAACAAACATGTCTGCTGTCATTTAAGTTTTGCTATATAACTGAAATTTAATAGGAATAAACCACCCTAGATAGCTGTTATAGTGTCTCCTACTTGAGCAGGGAGTTGGACTAAAAGACCTCCAAGGTTCTTTCCAAATCTGTCATTCTATGTTCTATGTAACATGTGCAAAAATTAGATTCAGTATTGTACAAGTTGGATTTTCCAAAAAATGATAGACTAGATTGTTTGTCTTATATCTTCAAATGATTGGAATCTGATCTTCCATGTTTGACATATTTATTAATAGCATTAGAGGAGTATGTCATAACTGATGGCAGCCTGTAGGTAACTTGGCTTATCTTGAATAAATCTAAATAAATTTGGTCGTTAATCCTTGGACAAATCATCACAAAATCAAAGATCTTTGGTGGATTATACCAGTCAGAGGATGTGGTGGCAGTGGCTTAATGATGTTGGAACTGCTGCCCAGAAATTATTTACACTTTGGCGGTTCAAGTCTGGCTCCATAAGATGGGGTGATCTCCCATTCCTTGATCCCTAGCTCCTGCCCATCCAGCAGTCCAAAAGCATGCAATATCCAGCAGTCCAAAAGCATGCAAAGTAAGTAGATAAATGGGTACTACTTCAGTGGGAAAAACCTAGCTGCGTTCATGTATGCAGAGAGCAGAAGCCAGCACTGAACCTGACATGAGGCATTGTGACACAGGGTGAGGTGAGGCGAGAGCAGAAGAGGAGTCTGGAAGAGCCAGTAACCTGAGTGCCATTGGTTAATTGATGTAAAGCTAGTTCGCCCCCTGCAGTGCTTCAAGGATAGATGGGCAAGCATCAAACAGAATAAACTAGCAATTTGGCTGTCAGGACTGCTTTGTGTCTAATGTGTAGATTTCCCTGCCATTGTACGCTAAATAAATAAATAAACTGCTAAGTAAAAATATGGTCTGTGTTTGTACTCTATTCTCTTTTGTTGTTTTGTCATTGTAATTAAGATTGATTTGACTTAACATTCAAAATGAGTTGCTGGGAGGTGGGCACCATATAAATTTGATATATTATTTCTGTTCATAATAATCATACTTTAGCAGTTCCTGCAGTGAGTAAGGGGCTGGACTGATTATTTCTGTGATCCCTACTAACTCTGGGATTCTATATTCTTGATAGCTTTAATAGAGAAGAAAAAGACTAAATGAAATTTAATACAGACAAATGCAAAGTTCTTTACTGCACTTAAGTATCAAATACACAGGCATAGAATGACATATGAAATAAATTACAATAGGATATCATACATTTTATTTTGCTGAATGAGTTCAAGCGAAGGCTAAATAGCCATCCACTGGAAATGTTTTAATCTAGATTCTTGTAGTGAGCAGGAGAACAGATTCAGTGGTACAAATGGCTCTTTCCAATTCTGGGATTCTATTGCACCCAGAAATATCTTAACAGTTCTTTACGTCCTAAAAATGGAGAGGGGGATGCAAGAGCACTATTATTAATTAAATTGTATGTCCCTCATCATGCCTAAAGCCTCCGAGGCTTACCAACCAATAAAATATTTAAATTTTAAAACAATATATGGTCACATTACACTTGATTTAAAATTGACATAGATGGAGAGGAAGGGAGCAAAATGCACACGGGGAGGAGCTGGGGTCTTATCTTAGTCCATTAACCTACAGCAGAATGATGACACCCACCAATAGTTATTGCAAACACGCTGTACGCAAATATGTTTGTATGAAGGGCTAATGTTTCTGCAACTGCACCTCTCTAGTATGTTAGTTCGAGAAACAAACAGGTTAACTAAGTGCGATCGTAGAAACATTTTTGAAACTCTTACACCATTGGTAAGAGTGGCCTCATTTACACACCCAGCAGAGCATAGCTCTAAAACTCTTCACTGTGCTAGATCAGGTGAGACGGGTAGTAGAATATGGATACGTTAAATAACAACACTTTCTAGAAATCAGAAAAAAAATAGCTGTATTGTCTGTTACACTGTTTCTGTTTTCTGAACAAACTATTTTAAGCAGGAAAGGAATTCCAAATAACAGCCAATTTGGAGTCCTGCTATATTATTTCTCCCCCTTGCCATATAGAGCGGCAGAGCGTGGCTCTTCTTCGTGGAGGACGGCTGCGGTCGCTCCTCACCCACTCACCCACTCACCTGAATCACCCAACACAAGCACCTTCACCCTTTCTAAGGCAGCCATTTTTTTTCTCTTCGGGGCAATTACCAGAAGAAGCTACCGACGTAGGCCACCTCTCCACTTTCGTTCTTCCTAAAATAGACCAATCAGAAATCGATTCGTACAAGCCTATCTTCTATTGGCCGATTACACACTCTTTTCATTTCAATTGGCCACAAGGGCTGCGGGGGTGGGGAGGCACTCTTAATGAGATAGGAAGTAGAACACAGTGTGTCGCACGGTAGTGACGTTTCGCGACGGCCGGGCTTTCGTTTGCAGCCGCCTCGAAGCAAACTTGTGAGGTTAGCGGCGACGGGGAGATTTGTTCTGGAGCTACGCAGGTCCGTAAGACTCGTTGGGTGAGGCGGCCTTGATCTGTTTGTTTCCGAACGCGGAGGCGATTGGGAGTGAAAGGAAGCCGTCGTCCCTCCTGTCTAGTTTCACTGAGGGGCTGGGCTTCGGACTGAATCCTCCTCCATGTAACGCGGCCGTAATAGCCCGTTTTCTGCAGGTTGAAATGCAGTATGCCAGGGAGAAGGGTTCCATTATGTAGTTGGCTCCATTGTGCATTTTCTTTCTGTTGGCAGCATCGGGAGTCAAGTGCGTCTGCCATAGCCCGAACATGGATTCTACTCCATTTCATTGTTCATTGACTAAATAAATTTACTGGTTGGTCATTCGTCCACTCATCACACCCAAAGGAAAAGGTCTGACTTTTCCTTTGGAAAGAAGTATATACGTGGTTGAAGCAAAGTACTCCCACATCTTTCAATCTTGCAATCTTTCAAAATCTTTTTCTTCCTCCCATTTTGTTCGAAGACAGATGCTTAGTACCATGGCTCAAGCTACCGGATGTGGGCTACAAAAAGCAATCTAGAGGCCATCAGGAGGTTTGCAGCTTGCATTTGGTAGACAGAGCAATAGTCCATGGGTAATGCAATCTTTCACCTGTTGGTCCTCTTAATGAAACATTGTGCTATATTATATGCTATATGCTACATTAATTGATATAGTCTTAACATACTTTTAGTTCTTGTACAGACTGGAAGACAGGAATACAATATATTTTTTTCTGCATGTATAAGAACAGGGAAGAAGGCAAGAAGATCAGAAGTAATGTTATATATGCATTTCTAATTTTCTGTTATTTATTATTTATTTATTTATTTATTATGGTTATACTTAATTATAGTGGACAGTGGATTTGTTGGAAGAAAACAAGAATTTGAATATAATATTTGTTTTGCAAGATAACAGCTATGACAGATCCAGACATTCTCACGGAGGTCCCAGCTTCTCTGAAACGCCTTGCTAAGTATGTAGTACGTGGTTTTTATGGTACTGAACATGCTTTGGCCCTGGACATTCTAATTCGGAACCCATGTGTAAAGGAGGAAGACATGTTGGAGCTTCTGAAGTTTGATCGGAAGCAGCTGCGAGCAATTCTCAACACTCTTAAAGGTGACAAATTTATCAAATGCAGGATGAGAGTGGAGACAGCTCCAGATGGGAAGACCACCAGGCACAATTTCTACTTTATTAATTATCGTCTACTGGTCAATGTGGTGAAGTATAAGTTGGATCATATGAGAAGAAGAATTGAGACAGATGAAAGAGACTCCACCAACCGAGCCTCTTTCAGGTGTCCTATTTGTTGCAGTACCTTCACAGATTTAGAGGCAAACCAGTTGTTTGAACCTAATACAGGTAAGATACAAGAATTCCTCAAAGGGCTGAAATAATAATTTGCCATCTTATCTGGTAGAGTTGCTTTGGGGATAGAAAAAGCCTATATATTTGGTTGTTCCAAGTTATTTTTTAAAAAAGGGTTGCAGAGGTCAACAGATTTTATGGCGATTGAGTTAGCAAGACATTAAGACTTTCTAGGAATGAAAATAATGGAAGTATATTTATAATATAAATATTGGGAAAATATTAAGAGAGAAATACTACAGAAGCATGTAACCAAGACATGATCACAATGCATATCATAGGCTTAGTAAACATTGAGAGCTGCACCAAAGAAAATGCATGTGGGAGAAAATACCTCATTAGGTTAGTCTAGTTGCAATCTTGCCCAAACTTGTAAATGTATCATTATTTAAGAGAGAAGTTATTTATTTATCAGACTTATTCAGTTGCAAAATTGGAAAGATTCAAAGCAGATTATATTAAAAACTCAGGAAAACAAACAATTAGAATGCAAAAGGTATAAAAACTAAATGATGCAATGGGGAACTACATAAAAATTAATTTTGGTTCGTTCCAATGAAAATGCTTGGCTGGAACTCAAAGGACCTTATCCCTGGTGTTTTTAAAGTAGAGTATTGCCAAATGGACCTTTGTAGGAATGATGTATCAGAGGGCAGAAATAGTATGCTTCTGGGATCCTGCAAAATTGCATTTTTTTTATCTGTAAAAGCTTTCTTGCCACAAGGCCATATGTCAGAACATGTTGAGGACTGCCTGATAGCAGATGAGAACTGGACTAACACCATAATCAGAGCTGATATCCTCTTCTCTACCATATCTTTTGCACTTCATTCTCTGTCATGTTCACATCAGACTTCTATACATTTTTTTCTCTCCCATGTGTACACATTCCTGAACTTGGAGGCCTGGCATAAGGGAGAAAACAATAGCCCTGCTGACTTAGATTCACTACCTATTTTGTCCAGTATTTTGTGGCACTTTGGCCAACAAACTGCTGACAGGAAGCTCAGGAGCCTAACCAGGAGAGCAGTGGCAGCTGCTATTGAAGGAAGGTTGCTTCTGATTCAGAAGATAAAACAGTTTTCAAGTCAGTTAGCCACTCACTGACTGATTCTCCATGAATTTGTCCTGTCTTCTTTTAAAACCGTAAATGGGTGGAGTCATCAGTTAAGTAAATTTACTACTACCTAAATAGGTAAAATACTTTTGCCTTCTCTATGTTGTAATTTCTCACTAAATAAAATGCATCTTTTCCATGATAGTTTTACTTTGCACACATCAAATAATTTAACAGTTAATTAGCATTTTATATTTCCTAATTTTTACTGATTTATTTTCTGTATAGGAATATTTCGCTGCACATTTTGTGAGACTGAAGTGGAAGAAGATGAATCTGCAATGCCTAAAAAGGATGCAAGAACTCTTGTAGCACGATTTAATGAACAAATAGAACCTATTTATGCATTGCTTCGTGAGACTGAGGATGTTAATTTAGCTTATGAATTACTTGAGCCTGAGCCTATGGAGATTCTTGCATTGAAGCAGAGGTGGGCCAGAATATTAATTTGTCTGAATTTGGTAGTCAGTGGTTGACAGACTTCTCAAATTCTATTTCTAAAAATATATGTCATTGGATATGGACCACTATGATTTAGCTAGGTGTCTACAGATGATGGCTGTATAATCCCAGTATGATACTAAACACTTTTGCCAGCATAAATATCTGACAAATTTTAATAAATTGGGTGTAATCATATGCACTCACAGAAAAAAACCATATTTAACTGAGCTGGACTTCTAACTAATGCATGGAATTATACCTTTAGACTTTATATAAGGTATATATAAAAACAATATTTCACACTGTTTCTCCTCTGTGGTTCATTTTATTGTGATTTGAACTTAAAGTACAATGTACAATATACTTCGACATTGTTCTTTACAATGTACAATGTACAATGATATTGTTCTTTAATACAAATCTCAACATAAAGAAAAAGTTAATATCTTGTGAAATTAAAAGAGTCTTGAGGGCTTTTTAAAAAAGAGTTCTTAGTATCTTCAAGACTGAATCATTTTCATTGCATATCTGAAATCCTATCCATATGTACCTGAGATTCAGTTCCTCTAATTATAGTAGTGCTTGCATCCGAATGCATAGATTCGATTACTAAGCAATATTAAGCAATAATACAACAGGGACATACTAATATTAACATACAACTGTAAGAGCAGATTGACAGACTGAATTACTGAGAGTTCATAGGCTCTTCGCTGCAAAATAATCTGTTAGGCTTTTTAAATAGGTATTCTGCAGTAAGCAGGAGTTCAATCAATCAATAATATTTATGTTATCAGTGACCAGCAAAATGTAAAAGAACAACTTAATAAAGCAAATAAATGCAGTAATGTACTAACTAGTAAATAAGTCACATAATATATAACATTTTACAATGTTAATACAGTTGTTACCTGATTAACAGTAAGCAGGGATTGGATTCAGTAACCTACAGGCCCCTTTGAACTCAAATATTCTGCTGTACTGATTCCATTTTAATTGACACTGGCTATCCATTCTTAATTTTAGATCATACGCAGATTTGATAAAATCCAGTTTGCAGAAATAGGCAACTTGTTGCCTGTATTACCACTCAGGATGCCTATTCCACTCTGTACTCTACCTGACTAATATCTTTTAGATTATGTTAAGTAAAAAAATAAATGGGAAGCTGTCATGTTGCAGAGCACCAACGTTGATGGTAGTTCTCACTTAATGACCACTTATTCAGCAATAGTTTGAACTTACAATGGTGCTGAACAAGTCCTCATATTTAGGACAGTTGCAGCATCTCCATGGTCACATGATTGCCATTTGCAACCTTCACTGATGGTTTCAACAGGCAAAAACTGTGGGAAAGCCAACAGGAGTGTTACAAATGGTGACCACATGATAATTGTGCTTAGCAATGCTATGGGGTTTGTTTAGCAATGGAAACTAGAAGTGCTAGAACTGTGTTGCTAAGTGGCTCGGTCATATGATTTTACACTTTACAGACATGTCCCTTAGTGATGGAAATTCCAATTCCAGTTATCATCATTAAGTGAGGACTACCTTTCCAGGAGTGCATAGGTGGCTCTCAGAGGCGTTGTTAGAAAAGAAACATTGGAGATAGCTATAGTCACGTGTTTGTCTGGAGCTGTGTCTTTATTTGTACAATGCCCAGAATTCCCCTGTTAGGGAGATGTGATAAATAAAAAATACATAAGGTCAAAAGTAAGCTTATGGACAAAAATGGTAAGGCTGCAATATCTCCAAAGTTTGTATTTCCATTGCTTCTAACGTTCCTCTAGAATTAATGGCATTTCTGTAATCCAGCTGTAATAAGTGTGTAATGCTTTTTAAATCCTTTAAAAATGAGTATCATTGATGATCCTGTTGAGAAGTCTTAATGACCTTTTACAATATTGGGTAAACTGTATGTATTAACCTTTAAATTGTACTGTTACAAGAATTTTATTAAAATAATGTACAATATTTCTCTAATCCAAATATATCTGTTTATGATTGTATGCAGCAAAGAACGAGCTGTTGGTGCATTGGGAAACAGTAGTTTACCAAGTGGGCAGCACAGAGAAGCCTGGACAACAAAGGGGCCTACTTATGGGGACATGTACACTCAGAATGTAATTATTAACATGGAGGATCAAGAAGATACACATCAGCCAGCAAATGAAGGGAAGCTACCCAGAGAGAGACCAGTTTGGCTGCGGGAAAGCACAGTGCAAGGTGCTTATGATCCTAATGAGGTCACTGAAGGTAAGAAAGGTATTAGAAGAAAAACATTATGAAATCCAAAAGGATGTAAATAGAGAAGCTTGTACATTACGAGAGGTACTCAATTTATGACAGCAATTGGTTATAATGCATGACCACATAATTTAGTGAGAATAATTCATGCAGTCCCAGTTGCCATTGTTAACTGAATCCCATCATCATTAGGCGAAGTAGCTTCCTGCTTGACTTCCTACAACCAAAGTCAGTGCGGAAACCAGCAGGAAATAGCAAGTCCCAGGCTCGCAGGCAGTTAAGTGGTTGCTGCTGGATGAGGGATGGAGCAAGAGGGTGTGAGGGAGTGTCAGGGATGGTGTGCAAGAGATGATGCACAAATTGGGAAGGTGCACAAGGAAGGAAGGGAGTGCATAAGTGGCACCATGCTGGTCAGGGAGGGTATGTAGGAAGTGCCATCTGGATCATGGAGAAGGCAAGAGCTGGGAAGAACACCTTCAACACCTAAGCCTAACAATGGGTTATATAGGAAAAACTGGCTTAACCATCAACCCAGAAAAGTTCTTTCTTTCTTTCTTTCTTTCTATCTATCTATCTATCTATCTATCTATCTATCTATCTATCTATCTATCTATCTAACTTCTATACTGCCCTCTCTCCCGAAGGACTCAGGGCAGTGAACAGCCAACTAGAATAACAATATCCAATACAATTAAAACCAATATAAAACGAATTAAATACAATGGTCATATTTAAAATCCCAATTATAAAATTTAAAAATTTAAAACAAAGTTTTAAAGTTTTAACTCAGCCCGGCTTGCTGGAAAAGTAAAGTTTTAAGAGCCCGACGAAAGGTGCGCAAATCTGGAATCCTCCGCACCTCCG
>JANHZT010004791.1:282338-296052 GCA_032468215.1 Stegonotus admiraltiensis
TGGCTGTGCACCGCCCTGAGTCCTTTGGGAGAAGGGCGGTATAGAAATCTAATAAATAAATAAATAAATAAATAAACTTCTACACTGAATCTACTTTACAATGCTGAGTGCCAACTACAAGCCATACATCATTATCCAATAAATTTGATTGCATAGTACCTAGCAACATTGTCTATTGCAGCAAAGTAAGTATCTGCATATTGTCATGTCCAAATTAATATAATTAAATTATTTAAATACTTTCTTGCAGGTGGTCAAGACATAAACATGTTACATGAAGATGAAGAGGGACAGGCAGCACTAGATAATAATGAAGAGGTAATGCGTGCTCTGCTCATCCATGAAAAGAAAACCTCCTCTGTCTCTACGGCTGCTATGGGAGGGATTGCTCCTTTATCTGCCACAAATGCCAGTGATTCCGAGAGTGAGACCAGTGAATCGGATGAGGACTCCCTTCCTTGTGCAGCCACTGCTCCCACAACACTCTATGGGCTGCCAGATGACAATGATGAGGATGAGTTTGAAGTAGTGACTGAAGACCCCATTGTTATGGTGGCGGGGCATCCATTTTCTTACAGCCAAGTAAACCAGCGGCCGGAGCTTGTGTCACAGATGACTGTGGAGGAGAAAGAGCAATATATAGCTATGGGCCAGCGTATGTTTGAGGATATGTTTGATTAACTACTTCTGCTGGAATAGCAGTGATAGATGATCTTCAACTGGAAATTCTGAAAAAGCAAACGAATTAGAACCAAATAGAAGAGTCAAAGATCAGAACGTAGGGAGGGAGCTGCCACAAATGCGACAAGGTGTGAGAAACCTGCAGTCAATCCAGATATCTCTCCCATATTTGCATATGTGCACATACCACTGTGTTTAGTCTACAGGTTTTTCATTGCATTATACTTGATTTTTTATTTTTATTTTTGCCTGGAAAATATGAATGCTCTTTTGATGGCTTATTTTTCTTCCTTAAAAAGAGGATTGTACTATAGAAGGCATTATCTTTACTTTACTCTGAACATAACTGCTTGTATCATATAGTTGAAAGAACTTACTGCCTTGCAAGCATAGTGACTCCTTATTTCCAGTGGGTTGGAAGCATAGTGGGCTTGCCTGCCATATATCTCTGGCGAGGGTGGGGAGAAAGAAAACCTATGGCCGAAGAGAGTATAAATACAATCATGTTAAATCTGTGAGTATTGGGGACTATAGTGTACATTTTTTTCTGCAGAAGGCATGCTGAAGATAGGAGTTATTGTTAAAGGACAAACAAAAAAACCCAATCCAGCCACTGCAACCTTTTCAAATTTATCTGATTTTTTAAAAATGATATCAGTGTGTGACTCTTCTTTGCTAACTTAGTAGATTTTAAAATTTTTCATTTAATAATTTTGTCTGCAGTGCTAAAATTTCCAAAGAGGTGACTTTATTGAAATATAACTTGGATCTAATTTTCTTACCTTTTCCAGAAGTGGTGTTATACATCCCATTTTTGGATGGTTTATTTTGTTTGAATGAAACCTCACTTAGTTTCCAGAAAGATTCATCCCAAAATGTGGACTGTATGTATTTACATGTTACATAATCCATGAGGAAAAAGGCAAAAACAAAAAAAGTTGCCTCTTAACAAACAAGAATAATGAGGAAAGCAGAATGTTGCCTTTGATAAAACCTGGATTCTGTCCAGTAAAATATATGTGTCATGACTGCGATAGGAACTACCAGCCAAGTAAATGGTGGGAAAGCAATATATTGTTTTAATAGAAATCTAAACAGCTTTAGTACTTTAAAAAATTATGCAGACTTTAGATGCCACTGCAGAGCATGACAGTCTATTTTAATATTTCAGTGGTACCTTCATAAATTCAATTTTGTGATATTTAACTTTCTAAAACACATGGTTTTTAAAAAAAAATCATTGTGCATTTCTTTGGAATAGTGATAGACTACAGATAAAATAATTGTATTTCAAAGCACCAGCATTTATTGCATATTCCATTTTTATATATCAAAATTGTACAAGTTAACAGGCTTGCAAATTGAAAAGCAAGGGACCATGTGTGTTGCCTTTTATAACTTTCAGATACTTCAATAGAGTCAAATTTTGTTCTATTTTAAAATGGAAATAAAATAATGTGATGCTTCCATTAAGGACTATTGTTTTTAGATTACAAATAAGCATTTTAAACAGCTGGTTTTATTTTAATTTAATAATATTATTTGAAGAATTACTGAACTATATACAGTTGTTCCCACAAAATGCTTGTCTGTCCATCACAATGTCCTTGTCCTATTGTGTATTTGTATTTCATATTAAGGCTTTATGAATGAGTAGATCAAAAGTATGCCTTGCATTCAAATACCATTGGAAATGCAGATCTTCTGGAGAATTTGACCATGATGTATTGTATTGACAGTTAAAAGCAGTCTTCCAACTTGGTTGGTCCCTCTTTCAAATGGAAGAAAGAAATACACAATTCAAGGGGAAGGTTGCTCACCACTAAATGTCACTGCATCAGAATTAAATCATTATGATACAGATAGTAACGAACCTGAAGTGTAATTCTTTATATATATAGTATATTTAATACTGAGCATGTAGACAAAAAGTATTCATAGACATAAAGGCTTGCCTCTGGATGTGGTGGATGCTGGAGGTTTTAAAGAAGAGAGAGAACAACCATTTGTCCAGAATAGTATAGAATCTCCTGCTTGAGCAGGGGGTTGGACTGGAAGACCTCCAAGATTCCTTCCGACTCTGTTATTCTATATTCTCTATAAATGCAGCATTTTAGATTCAATTGGAAAAAAGACACATTGGATCATACAGCGATACTCACTTAGCTCCTCTCTGCCTAGTATTTTTTCCCAGGACTGTGTGGCTTCCTATCACAGCTACAACACGATCTTAGAAGAAGATGAAATGCATTTCATGTGCATCCCACATGGCCTGAACTACTTTTTGAATTTTGAATTTGAAGCTTAGCATGGTACTAAAACCTTTTTGGAACTTAAGAAATTCCTAATTTTATAGAAAAATGGAATATTGCAACAACTGCTAACATAGTGACAGTGTGACTATACTATATGCTATGGGCTGAGACTTTTCTCATGTTCTTTTGTACCTTTTCTCTGCCATGTCTTGGACCCTATTTAAAAATGTATTTCATATAAGACCCTATTTCTAGTTTTTAAAAGTGTCACTGTCTGCCTTTTAGAAAACAAAACTATCATTTTAGTAATACAAAGTTGGATATTATTAATAGAATCATAGAAGGGGCTACTGAGTCTCGTCCAAGCCCAAGACGATACCACAGTGGTCTCTTTCCGTGGTATTTGTTGCAATCTTTTTTTCTTCCTCATCCCCAACTATAAGAAGAATAAAAAAGGGAATGCATCTTCCCTCTTTTTTTAACAAAAAGGATGGGGTGAAACAAGCACAAACTCTACAAATCCAGCAATATACACTCAGTTTGCAGATACTGATGCCATCTGAAGCCTGTTACCTGACAATATGGAGTCAAAATTGCTTAAAATAATCATTACAAAATATTTAACAGTGAAGAAAAACATCGATGAGTGTTGGGCTTAGAGAAACAGGATTAGATTCAAAGAGTAAATGTTAACAAAGCTAAGCTATTGAAGATTCAGCTTTGGAGAAAATAGTAAAAAGAATCAAATCCTTGAGTTCATTCCAACCCTCTTCTGCAATACAGTCTAGAAAACAAGGTGCATTAGATTTACCTTAAGATCCTGGAATACTCCCATTCACCACCTTGGAGCTTCTTTCCTTTTCTTCTGAGTTACATAATTATTTTTTTTAGGATTTAATTAGTATAATTCCTGGCCATATTGGATAAACAATCTACTTGATTGTAGAAGTGTTTATTCTGAGCTGATGCAGTGAAAATGATTTTAACGGACATTTGAGGTATTTTACATACTTTTACCCTTTGGACCCAGACATTAAGATGACTAGATCAGCTCAGCTCCTCTTCTTTCTTTTCTTATATTCACACATATATTGGGGGCTGTTCACTAAGTTCCTTATACCATTGTAGGGTGAGCTCCATGTTGGAAAAGGCTGCCTTAAACAAAGACTGAAGTATAGTAACTTTCTCTATGCAGCATCAGAATAAAATGGTGAATGAGGGCTCAGTTTCTAAAAACAAGTGACCCTGTGTGACATACAACAAAGCTAAAGCAATATCAAAAACCATTATTTTTTAAAATAAACTAAAAACAGAGCTAAAACAAATAACAGATGAAGTGATGTTAATAGTAGTGGAGCCACCTCATTAATTCACTGGCCCTTGGGATTCCCAAGGCCTACTGACATCACCAAGTCTTGAGACCAGAAGTTTGGAAGTGATAAGGCCAGCTTAGGGGGAGAGGGGGAGAAGAAGATTCAACCACATGGACCTCACAATAGAAAAGGCCCATTACCTAGGGCCCACCAAATGTAGTTCCTAAAAAGCAACCTAGCCCACTTTGCAGATGAAATCACTGACAGTCCCTCAATCCTATCCCATGTCTTGTAGGGGTTTAAAGGTCAACACCAGCACCTTGAAATGAACCTAGAAACACTGGTAACCAATGCAGCCTGTGAAACAAATGTAACGTGTTCTACCAGAAACATAACTGCTTGCATTGCTGCATTTTGCACCAACTGAAGTTGCTGGATAGTCTTCAAGGGCAGCCTCATGTACAGCAAAGTTTACAGATTCTGCTAGGGCAAATCCAAAGAAGTCACATCATGAATTTGTACAAGTGAATTCAGCTGTTACCTTTTAATATAATTTAACAGCTATTGCATGTTTGAAGGCTGCAAGGGAAAAAATGGAATTGCTTACAGCAGCTTGCATTGTTGGCTATTAATCATGTAAGTCAGATAAATTTGAGGAGACTTAAGAGTCCCAGTCAAAAATAAATGAACATTTTGTTTCAGAATATACCACATTAGGTTATCCTTAGGTAGTTAAATTAGCACAAATTTATACACTTGTTGTTTGAGGCTGGAGAGCAGGGAAAGACTTGAGAGCGCTGGCCACAAATTTGTTGTGGCTAGAACTAGGAAAAAACCATACAGTATTTACACTCAAGCTGTATTATATCTTCTCACAAACTGTCACTTTGATATCTTCACACACAAAAAATTGTCATAGAGAAAAAATGAGAAAGAACAAACATTTGTGATAATATATAGCCAAATTGCTATTATTACTATTTTCAGTATGATTACTTTTGCTACCTTAATTATTTGTAAATATTTTGCCTGTTTTTTTTTATTATATTCATTCTCAAGAGTGAGAATGTATATATGTATAAAGCCCAAGCCAAACAAACTGCATATTGGCCATACAGTATGGGAGCCTAGTTATTATGGCATGTGAGCCATGGTGTATTATACAATGCAATATTGTGATCCCAGCCTGTGTATATTATACACACCTTTGTTGGCTAGTGTGATGCATGATGAGGCAAAGGAATTGGCAAATAACCTCTCCACTTATTTCTTTCTATCTATTGCTTTTCTCATCCTCCACAACTTTCTCTTTAATCTTTTAGTGGCTTCCTTACATCCTTAGCACTGGCTCCTATTCGCCAATATCTGCCTTATTTCCTTTTTTTCATGATTTTCTGTCAATCTTTATAAAAGACTTCTTATTGGAGTATTCATTTCAAAATGTGGAATTCAACATTTCTTTCAGTAGGAATCAAGTTAACTTTTTTTATTGAGACATGCTTCAAATGAGCATTATTTAAGTGTAGATAAAATATACACCAAAATTGTAAACAACCTGTGAATAGTTTATTTATTAATTTATTTGCAGATTCTGTTCCATTTGAGTCACTTGAATCAGTTTTCATCCAGGTTCAGCTTCCATTCTGTATTTGAGATTATGGTGATTTTATAACTCTTTAAGATTCACTGAGAAAAATAGTTATTCAATAAACATATTACCGCTCCAAAGAAAGTGTGTGTGTGGGGGGGTGGAATGAAGTACAATAAAAACAATTATACCACCATTGCCAAAATAACTGGAACATAATACAGGATCTTTCCTGAACTGGAGATAACATTTTTAAAGCCTTGCTATCATGAATATTTGTGGAAGGGAGGCAACATATTATATCATCATATAAATACCATCACTTCTTGCATCAGACAGAAGGTAACCTTTTAAGAATGGTATGTGCTAATGTCACTGTGGATGTGTTGGTAGTTTGCTGTGAACAGTGCTACTTGCTATATTTTTAGAGTTAATTAGTATTAAAAGTTACAGACTAAATTTTAGTTTTGCTATAATCTCTTGATAGTGCTAATCTAACAATACGTATAAATCAATGCTATAAATCAATGCTATTTTAAAAGGCAAAGTCTCTCGGCATCTGAGTCCAGTCCCTATTGGCTTTCCTTCCAGCAATTTCAGGTTTCAGAAGCAAACTCCTCTGGGTTTTGGTCCCATTCCCCATGGAACTTATCAATTGATGCTTACGATAAATTTCAGAGTTCGATGAATGTCATTATCTCTGAAGTACTTCACGACTCCAAACTGCAGTCTTGAGTGTTAAGAGCATCGGATCCTTTTAAGTAGTTCAATGTTTTTCTCAGCCCCGCCTTTAGAATGGAATCAGAGAAGCTAGCAGGGCGGAAGACAGCAGCGCCCCCTCTAGCTCACCTCTGGTCAATCAAAAAGGACAATGACATGGCAGCAGGTACCACCCGATGAGGCTATACGGTTGCGCGCGCACGCGCTCTAGCTGTTCCCACTCACTCCCCTCTTTCCGATAATCGCCGGCGTTTCCTCTTTCAGCCATTTTTTCCCCAGCGCTGTGAAGGAGGGAAGCGACAAGAAGGTTCCGGACCCAAGCTGCAGCATTTTGCTCCTTTTGCCATTCTTTACTGGCCAACCTTCGGAGACTTCTGTTTAAGCGGAATCAAAATCGGAATCTCTGAGTTAAGTGAGATTAGAGTTTTTCTCTAATCTCACTTCCTTCGGTCTATCGCAACATCTTCTGAGTTGGGAAGTTCTTTCTTTCCACGATTCTTTTGCTTCGTTCTGGTTTCTTTCACCTCCGCTTCTTTTCAAAATTGCAAGCGGATTATCTAATAGTGAGCTCCTCGTCGTTCACCAGCCTTTCCCTCAGCTAAACAATCCTCCCTAGTTTTGGCGCGCGAGCCGGGTGAGTCTGGAGGAGGAGTCACTGCTGCCGCTGCCGCCGCCGCCGCCGCCTTCGCCTGTGGTTTCAGGACCTTGGAGAGCTGCTTGGACGGATCGGTCGGGGAACTGCGGCACCACTCACAGCTAAGCGACCAGAGGATTGCGCAGTCCACCCTCAATTTGCGGGCGATGCGTGCCCGCAATTCATGAAGTTGTGATCCTACACCCTCTTTTACATCTACTAGTTGTGACCATCCTGCTGGGATGCAATTTATGTCCAGGCGCAATTCGTGTTCCTCCACTTTTCATTGGTTTGGATGTTGTGGGTCAACCCCATAGCTGATTTCATCAAAACCTAATTGGGAACCCTACTTTTTAAGGCCTCTTTGCAGCGAGGGTAGCTGTGTATCCACAACTTACTTGCTAACAAAATAATCCTTATTTGGTTTTGTTTTGATTTAAATAGAATATGAGTGGGTACATCACAATTAATAAACTGGTTTTCTTCTGGAGCTGAACAGTATAGCAACATTGCAATCAGAGTGGGAGGCTGGCATTGTGAGGGAAGAGTGTAGTGGTGAAGCAGGGGAAAATACCTCAGATTGCAAGGGAATGTCATTTATTTATAAAGATGGAGGTTAACTGAATACTGAAGAATAGTTAAATACTCACTCTAAAGACTCTAAATATAAAGGTTATCAAGAAAGATAGCGTCTACAAATATTCCAAAACATGGACTATCTAGGGTAGAAGCGGGGATTTTAGAAAGCAAGCAAATGGACAGTAGCAACCAATTCTTCAGACGAATCATATTTAAGATTATACTAAAGTAATTGACCAAAGACATTGGCTTGCAGGACTCAATTACTTAAAAATAAATATATATTTCCAGCAAGAAAGTGTGTTCTACTTAAATCTGGATTACTAGTTTTATAAATCTTAATTTTTTAAGAAGGAGCCATAATTAATCCCTTTTAAATGCCTAGCCTTCAGTTTTTTCTTTCCCTAATGTCATTTTAGAATATCCCTTCTTAACATGCCTTCTTTTTAAAACAAAATTAAAATGTTATGTATTTCATTTGAGTTAGCAGAAAATGCCATGCTGCTATATCATTTGAGAGATTCTTTGTGAGAGGAAACAGTCTTTGCTGAATGTGAAATTATCAAACCCAAGGAGTTCTCATAAGTGAAATTAATCTTGAGACTTTTTCTACAAAATGAAGAAATTTAGTTTTCACAAAGTTTTAGATGGTTTAACTTCATCCCCTAGTGGAAACTGCAGTAATAGTAGCAGTGGCAGTGGGCCTGGAAGGAACTCTGGGAACTCTGGAGAGGCTGCAGGGACACCCAGGGATGAAATTCAGGAAAGGCTGACTGCAAGCTACTTTCGGTTAAGCAAGGTAAGAGCTGAATGCTTTCTGTAAGCATCAACGTTCAAAAAGATGGAAAGCTTTATATTTTATATAATAAAATCACAATAAAAACAATTATGGGTTTATCTAGTTGGTAACAAGCCTGAGACATGATACAATATGCTCAATTTGATTACGCGTATTGATTGAAGTGTTTCACAGGTGGGGATGCCTCCAGTCCTTCGGTTGCCCTAGGTGGGCTATTATATGCTTAGTTGGATTTCTGGCTACGTTCTAGGGAAATCCCTCTTTTAGGATAGACCCCAAAAGGGTATTGGTTACAGTTGGATTTCAGGAGGCAATGGAAGGGTTTTTGTTTAAGTGGAATTGACAAATTCATGGCCCATTGCATTGTTTTTGCTTGTGAGGAAGTTGGCTCATACAGGACCCTCACAGCCCATGTATTTGTAACTGTCTCTGAAGGATTCAATGTACAGTTCTTTAGAAGTGGTGTAATAATGTCTTCCAATCAACCAATATTTGTCTAGGAAGGAATGAAAGAATACCTGTCTACTTGTATAGCTAAAAATGTCGGATCAGATAAGAGTCTAGAACTGATAGAGAGTTGTATAAGAACTAGAAGGGAATAGGCATTCTTACTTTGGGATTAAGATGATATAATTAAAATTCACAGGATCATGAATTTTGTCTACATATACAATCCTCTGCAAAGCCTTCCTTCCTACAGAGCTTCATGCTGAATGCAGAAATTGCTCAAAAGGGACTATTCAAGATGTTTGAAGCAGAATTAGCAGTTTCCAATGTCCAGTTTAGCAACACTGAATAGAACTTGTGAGAATATATAAATAAACAGTTGTAACTGAGAACATAAATGAAATATTTTATACATCAGTTAAAAGGAACTGTCCAAAATAACAAATGGAAAGGGTAGAAGAACTATTCTGCCACATTATAACAAGTATCTTGACATAAGAATGCTCCTGCAGGTTTTATTTCCCACTGAACTCTTAAAGGAAATCTTCCTTAGTTTCCATTGCTCATAATGTACCCTCTCTTTCCCACTGTACACCAACAGAACTACCCAACCTTTTTCATCCTGAAAACAGCACTTTCTCTTTTTGCTATAGTAGATTGGCTAGTCCCTCCCACACACACTTTTTAGAGCATTGAGCTTAAAGACTTATAAAGGCTTACAAGTGTCACTTTGTTCCTTTAAATCTCTTTCAAGAATTGGGGGGGGGAGGCACGTATGTGTGAAATCATTGTCATTCTGTATGGAGGATTGAGGTTTTTAATGGGCATGCTTTGGGAAAAAAACAAAATCCCCCAAGCACTAACATTAAAAAAAAGAAAGAAATCCAGTTTGATTTGAGGGATCTCTAAGGGTACTGCACACAGCCTGTCATCAGTTACAGTATCAAATGCCTCATCTGGCACTTTAGGTTCTGATAGATGATGGAAGAAAAAAGGCAGTATATTATCTTCAATCACCCTCCTGAGAAAGTTAGGTGGAAAATCATAAGGAATCTTTGCCAGAAATCACTCTATCCTTTCTTATTCTCTAACATCTGAGCTGAAGATAGAATTCATATCTGGTAATAAAGCATAACGAAAAGGACCTTGACAGACATGTAGGAATGTCTTGGAAAAAGGGGCTCAAACATTATTTTTGGATACAGCTCAAGTAGACAGCTGTCTAATTCACTGAACTATAAGGAAGAGGAAGAAATACGCACAGTCAGACATGCAAGTGTCTGGTATTATAGTCAATAAAAGTAGTTTCAGCCTACCTGTGGAATTGATTTCCTTAACATTTTTACTTTAAAATACTTTATCCCATTCCTATGGCTTTTTATGCCAATTTTTCCCTGTTCCTGTTACTTAGAAATGATGTGTGTATTTTTTAAAAAAACAAACTAAATTGAGATGTTATTTACTTATTCCAAACTAATTTTACATTTTCTGATACAGAAAAATATGAAGAACTTCATAGAATAATTCCATGTTTTATTATGAAATGTCTACAGAAAAAGGAAATGCTTATACATAAAAATTATTTTTAAAATCTCAAAAATATAAGCTTACAGAATATGGCAATTGAATCAAGGAGTGGAAGTGGGAGGAAGTATTTTAAAGAAAACAGTGTCAGGAGGGATTGATTTGTTAGACGTTTTCAGCAAATGCCACAAAGAATCTTATTGTTCTGTAATAAATTTGCTTTTTCATCAGAGGCCACAAGGCTGTTCTGTTGATACAGCTCAGAAGTCTGGATGGCTGGTTTGCACATGCAAGATTTAAAAATGCATTGGAGGAAAGGCTACGTAGTATGTACCCTACCCAGCCATGGCCCTTCTTGACTCACAGTCCACATTTCTGTAAATGGGAGATGGCTCTTTGCCATGTATTTGCTCAGATTACCCCTCTGGTGGTTTCTTTGTTAAAAGAGAAAGAGAAGTAGAGTATGTGGAGAAGGAAGGATAGGGAAAGAAGGGTGTATCTATCATCTACCTCCACAGTAGCCTTTGATTAATGTTGTGAATCTAAAATGTTAGAGAAGCCCGAGAAATTACCTAGCTTCAAAAAGATTTCTATTTCTGTAGAAATAATAAATACACATCACCAGGAATTTACTGTCAGATTCTGATTCTGTATGTGCCAAGCAAGTCTGATCTTCTTTATGTCTCTGTACAAGTTATGATATTGGGTATTTAATTTCAGCTTCCATTCAAATCTGTCATGAAGTAATAATTTTGTTGTTAAAATCTTTTGGATGCTTGCTGTCATATTTTAAACTCTGCAATTTCTGTAGAGATATCTGTTCATTTGAAGCAAATCTTGTAGTCTGACTGAAATATTGGATTTATTTATTTATTTAATCACACATATAGCCATCTATATCATAGTAAAGTGATCTTAAGTGCCTTTCAATAAAAATAATTCAACTACAACTACAATTAAAAGACATCAACAATATTATTAATATTATAATTATATTATTAATATTAATATTAGCAATATTAGGCTATTGCTTAACGCATTGTAAGACGCCCTGAGTCTCCGGAGAAGGGCAGCATATAAATCAAACTAATAAATAAATAAATAAATAAATAACCACAAGATAGTGAAGAAAATTGGAGTTAAAACCAGATGAAATTACTTGCAAGTGGAACCCAAAGCATACCTCTTGCAGACCTAATGGAATGAGCAGATGTAATCAGGTCCTCAGATATCCTGGCCCCATGCCATGAAGGGCTTTAAAGGTCAAAAACAGCATCTTCAATCGGACCTGCAATCTAACTGGCACCAATACAGCTTGCACAGCAGAGGTGTAATGTATGCACATATAACTCTATCCACGTCACTGCATTTTGCACCAGCTGAAATTTGTGGATGCTCTTCAAGGGCAGCTCTGTCTAGAGTGCATTACAGTAGTCTACTCTGGAAATAATGAGGGCATGAGTAACTGAGAGCAGAGCCTTTTCTTTTGCTTTTCTTTTGTTTCCTTTTTCATAATTAATTGGTGAGCAAGTATAGTACAGTGAACTTCAGAAATTCTGTAAATATCAACTTCTGGCTGACATTGTGGCGAGATTGGATGTGAGAAGTGTCTCTCTGAGCTCCTGTGCCGAGTTCTCTCTGTTGGAGGGCTCCAAAAGGAGCTAAAGCCACCCTGTAGGGGTGGCGAAGAAAAGAGAGGTGCCCTGCAGGTCACAGAGAGTTGCAACTCTCCCGCTTGACCCAGGGCTTCCTTCCCTCTCATCCATGATGAGGAGTAGAGGCAACCATCATGGCTGCCATGAAGCTGGGACAGCCGAGGCAATGAAGAAAGTGTAGGAGCAGTGTAGATGAACAGTGATTGGAACTGGGTGAGATGATTTATTTTTTATCTAGAACCTAACCCTAAAAGGAAAAAAAATCCAGGAAAAGAGGCTATCCGCTAAAGTGGCAAACAACTACTTAGAGAAAAATCCCAGACCCAAAAGAAAGGAATGAAGGAAAGAAAAGTAAAAAACCTTTAAAACATAGAAAATTAGACTTTTAAACTGGGTAGGTGCCATTTTGGAAAGGCATTTTAAAATGCTGGAACTATCTACTTAAATAACTGACTTTGCTTCCATAAATCAAATTAAAATTGGATTAAATACTTGTCAGATTTGAGACAACGCTGAACCTAACCTGAGGGTGCCACCTACTGATGAATGGAAAATATACCATACTCCTACAAGCCTGGAGAAATTTCTAATAAGAGAAATAAACAACATTTATCTGGAGGAGTGCAGTGATACCTACTGTTCTATATTTATCTACTTTATGATCACTGGAGGTTGAACTGCGAGAACAAGAAAGATGTCTAAGTAAAGCGACTCTTGAATATTAAGATATATGACTAAACTTATAGAGTGGGGTTAAGGAGATATTTGGAAAGCTTCCTGGACTACCTAAATGGAACTGATTGAATAATCTTGGGATATAAAGAACTATGATTATTGTACTCTCTGAGGAGCAACATTAGGCCCGAATATATGGTTTTCTGGACTATTGAGCAAGAGTGGGACTTACTAAAATAAGATGAGATGCTCCACTAGGGCAAAATGAGTGGAATTTTAAAAGAAATGACATCATGCTTCAAAATAAATTTTAAATTTAGTCTTTCTTACGTTGAAGTTTTCAATATGTATGTGCATGCATACAATTTATCTGGTCAATGCATTAAAACCTATATGATTAGTTAATTGATTTTTTAATCACTGAGTGGCCCCTCAGCTTTTTATTTGCTTTAGGAATTAAATTAAGGAAATTAAGGAAGTATAGAAAGCATATCTAGGAGGTACAATTATTCTTCCCAACTAAGATTTATATTTTCTATTGCAGACAGTTCGTCATGGATTTCCATATCTGCCCACTGTCTTAGCTTTTGACCCAGTTCAAAAGATTCTGGCTGTTGGAACAAGAACAGGTGCAATACGAATGTATCCTTTGCTGTTGTGCAGTATGATAGTTTCAACTACGTTTTACAGTTTTATCAGTTTGTCTCATTTCATCTTTATTCAGATAAATACAAAATAATTTTTAAACTATGCTTGCTATTGTTTTTTGTGACAATATAAACCAAAGTTTGTTTCTGGTTCTATGTGCCAGTGCTGATTCTGGGACCTCACTTCATTTCATAAT
>JANHZT010004791.1:325198-339669 GCA_032468215.1 Stegonotus admiraltiensis
GTGTGGGTGGGCAGGTGTGGTGTGGCTGGGAGGGGAGGGGCGGGTAGAGGCCGGCAAGGTGCCCCTCGACATGAGTGATATTGAGTTGGCCACGCCCACCCAGTCACACGCTCACCTAGCCACGCCCACCCAGCCAGTCATTAGGCAGATCATATTAGTGGTCTGGGGGATTTAAAATTATGAATTTAGTGGTCCCTGAGGTCCAAAAGGTTGGGGACCCCTACTCCAGTTCACTGATTATTTATCTTTTGTTGCTTCTTTGCAATACATGAAGTAGCTCAGAGTTGTATTTTTTATTAGACACCATGGTTGAGGATATGTGGAAATGCTATTCATTAAAGCAGCCCACCTTTTCCCAGACCATTATGTGAGACTGTAAAAAAAAAGTGTGTCTGTTTTAAGGAGCTGCTGAAAAAAGCGAAGGTACTTGACTTCATAAGAGAGAGGAAATGCTTTTCAGATGACTTTTTCAATTGTATAGAGTGCTACACGTTAGGGTGAGGCTTGTCTGCACCATTTGCCACTTGTACGTCAGTTTAACTTTCATCACCCCAACACATGAACATTAGGATCATAATTATACAGATGTTGATTTATTTTATACTTTTTTCCCCCTTGCCCATTTAATCTGAAGCAAATATTTCCAGTTGTTGACAAGATTAAGTACAGTGTCCTCTTTCTAAAACAATTCCCCTTAGACTAAAAAACCAGCATAGCCAAGGGCCTAATTTGTACCCAAGTGGTGAAGGTGTGTCTGGGTTATAATGTGGAATCTTGCTTGCTAATGAAGCATCTTATTGGAAAAACAAATACTGTGGAGCCCTTCTTCCTGACATTTCCATCTTCCAGGTGCCTTGAAATCCTTGAGTCAATCCTTGTGACATTCTATCTCCAGCAGATTGATCAACTTTCATTGAGTGATGCCACAGCATCAGAGAACTGATTTAATCTTACTCTGTTGTAAGATTCAGTAGAAGTGGCATCTGCAATCTAAAATGCCATATTCACTAACTCAGTGAGACAGCTAAGACAACCAAATAACTGAAGCACCCATAAAAACCATGATTCTCTAAGAGATGAAGAGAAAGGATTTGAATCCCATTTATCTGGTTGAGTTAGGAGAGCTATAAAAGCCTGGGAAGAAATCCAGTAGAACTTGGGACCTCCATCCTGGACTGTGTTTGGATGTTTATTGTTCCTTGGTCATTGGTCATTGCATTCTTCTTTATAATTGTTCTCAGTTATTGCTTTTCTACTATTATTGGTTTGCCCTTTGTTAAATTGTGTTACTCTTTTCATCTTCTTAGTATTAGAAGGAATGTAGGCTGCTCAGAGTCTCTCTGGTCTGGAGTGGTATATAAGCCCCAATAAAGAACATTTAAGTTTTTAGTATGTACTCATCTTTAATCTAATTGGCATACAAATAGTCTTAATTTTTATCTCACTGTCTACTTTTGTGTCAAGAATTATTAAAAAGTTGTGTGTGTGTGTATACTTAGTAATATGTTCCTTTTCAAATAATTAATATATTAAGTAAATTGGTCTTTAAGACTATATGCTAATACATGTTTTTCTCACTTAGTTTCCCCATTTTTGAAAATCCTTATCCCATGGATATTCACGATTCACCTGTTACCTGCACAGAATACTTTGCTGACTGCCCTCCGGATTTGATTCCTGTGCTATATTCTGTAGGTGCAAAACATAAAAAGCAAGGATATAGCAATAAGGTAAAGAATAAAAAGGGGAAAGTGTTATTGAAGCAGCACTAATTACTAGGGTTCATGGTTATGCTTCATTGTTCTTTGCCTATAGAATTTATGATATTTTGGTATGGGTACTGTGTCTTAATAGACTCTCATGTTGGGCCTGTCCTGTCCCCTTGTGCAGGTTCCTACCCTCTTTCTCCCTCTCCCTCTATCCACATCCCTTGTTTCTGAGAAGCCCTTGCTCTTTCTCTAAGAGACAAGAACAGAAATAGAGATGGCAAGCAGAGGTGTCTCTTCCAACTTCTTGTTATGTTGTCAGGTTATTATTAATAGGTCTTATTTTTGAACCCACAGCAGTTTAAAAAAAGTCAAATGTACCCCAAACCCCAAATTTGCCTACCTTTGTCATATTTTATGTAGAAACAAATTATTGTTGATACTCAGCTACCATAAACAGGAGGCAAGGATTTCTAATTCAGGGGTTGAATTTGATTCAAGTGGGAAACAAGCAGCTATGAATCATATAAAAATGAATCTGGCTGTTTTCTAAAAGACTGATTCAGGGTCCAGACTGAATCTGTTGGTTGGAATACAGCTCTGCATGTAGTTAAGGATGCCTGAGTTCTGAATTCTATCTGAAATATATATACAATCACACAAGATGGAATTCCAGGTTTCTTAATATTGGATCTGATTCTGTAAGCTTGCAGAGTGAGAGTTAAACATTTATTTTTGCTTTAAATACAGTTGATTTCCTTAGATAAATTGTACTCTATTTTACTCATACACCAAAAAAAAAAGGGGGGGAGGGGGGAACTACAATGGTTAAACTTAATATAAAACATAGCCTAGTTATTAGCTATTAAGTGTTTTTCTTAAGCTTTTTTGTTACCATGTAAATACAAACAATAATTTGTGAATATTACATTGTCATTGAACCTATAATGAAGTGGCAAAAACATGCTAATGCAGAGATAGATAGATAGATAGATAGATAGATAGATAGATAGATCGATAAATAATTTTCTTTTTTTAGGAGTGGCCTATCACTGGTGGAGTATGGAACCTAGGATCACAAACATATCCTGAGATTATTATTACAGGGTAAGGAAAGTGCTATTATAAGATACTGGTTGTTGCAAATAGTTGTAGGTTTGTTATTTATTGCTTAAAATTTTACTCCATCTTTCTTTACTGTGTGTCTTTAAGGTGAATAACACCAAATATAAAAGTACAAGTAAAAGAGTAAAAAATTACTCCAAATCAAAAGGCATGATTGAAAAGTCCAGTTAATAAACAAACTAATATCTAGACAGCCAATTTCCAATTTGCCTTTGAAATATAAGTGATTTTCCAACAGAGAATCGAGTGACTTATTAATAGGATTGTTGTTTCCCCTTAGTCTGTTGTAAGGAAAAACTGAGCATGAAACTAGAAGTAGATTCAAGAAAATAGAAGTCCATGTGAGATAAGCTCAGAATTCTTCAAACACCTAGAGCTGTGGTAGCAATGTGGTATTTCTCCTTAGGATAAAATTAATTTTACAACACTATGTCCCTCATGGAAAGTTTAGAACTTTAGATAACTTTCTAGACAATTTTTCAGAATTTGCACTCAGTAAATTGTTCACATCAGCTCTGATGTTCTCTCCATCACTGTATGAGAATTTTAAAGGTATCAATGTCCTCATCTGAGGAAAAAAAATAGAATGAATTGTTGTTTTTGATATCCAAGAATATCAATAGGACCCATGGTTTTCTATTCTTGTCATCCTCACCCATCCCATGTTGCTAATATCAGAGAGCAAAAAAATTATGCTTGGCCTATTTGTTTTAAAGAGGGTGTTGTTTAGGTTCATTTAAAAGAAAGGGCACCAAATCTATTTAAAAAAAATGTTGTTTTTGATGCACTGTCATGTTTTGGCCAGGGGAGTGCTGGGGGTGTCAGTCTGTACATGATTATCTAGACCAGGGGTGTCAAACTCACATTGTCATGTGATGTATTGCAACTTTTCTCCCCTTCGCTAAACCAGGGTGGGGGTGGTTGGCACATGACACATCCGGCCTGCAGCCTGTGAGTTTGAAACCCCTGATCTAGACTCTTCCGATTAGCCTCTAACTAGATGTAATGGGATGTGAGAATAACCTTGGAAGACAGGAGGAAGGCCACAGTCTAGATAATAATCTGATAATAGAAATCTGAATGCAAAGGTGGTGGAAAGCTCCTCAGAATGGGCCCTCCCTACATATGATAAGACATATGTTAAGGGAACTAGGTATGTCTACCCTAACGATTAGGGGGTGGAAGGATAGCTGTTTTACAGTACTTGAGGGATGACACTGAGAAAAAGGTGTTGGCTTATTTTCCAAAGACCTGAGGGCAGGGCAAGGAATGGGTAGAAGCTTGTTAAAGAGAGAGACAACCTGGAACTAAGGAGAAATTTCCTGACAGTGAGAGCAATTAACCAATGGAACAGCTTGCCTCCCACAATTGTAGATGTTCTAATGCTGGAGGTTATCAAGAAAAGATTGGATATCCATTTGTCTGGGCTGGTATAAGATCTCCTGCCTTGGCATGGGGTTGGAATAGAAGACCGCCAAGGTCCCTTCCAACCATATGATTCTATATTTCTAAAGGCAAGGATGGGGAGAAGTGCTTTGAGTCTTGCAAGATCCTTTTTAACCAGAATTCTGCTATTTTCCTAGGCATATTTGATAAACTTACTTAGAAGCCAACATGTGTTTGTCAAAAACAGAATGCCAGACAAATCTTATTGCATTCTTTGCATGGGGCTGCCCTTGGGCTGCCCTAGTCCAGAATGCGGCCACGCAGGTTGTTATGGGAGCTTCTCGTTATTCCCGGGTAACACCTCTTCTGCGCGGGCTGCACTGGCTGCCGGTGGTCCTTTCAAGGTGCTGGTCTCACCTATAAAGCCCTACATGGCTTAGGCCCAGGGTACTTGCGGGATCATCTTCTGCCTGCCTCCCACCATCCTGTTCACTCTCACAGAGCGGGCCTCTTCAGGGTGCCGTTGTCCAGACAATGTCAGCTGGTGGCCCCCAGGGAGAGAGCATTCTCTGTGGGAGCACCGACCCTCTGGAATGGTTTATCCACTGAGCTTAGGACAGCTCCCGACCTTCTCACCTTCCGTTGCGAACTGAAGACGTGGCTCTTCCATCAAATGTGCTGACCCGTTATGGAGGTTTACATTGGGATAATTTTAGTTGATTTTAATGGGATTTTAAATTTTAACATTTTTTTTGGTGTCAATTTTAACTTTTGTAAGCCGCTCTGAGTCCTTCGGGAGAAGGGCGGCATATAAGACACATAAATAAATAAATAAATAAATAAATAAATAAATAAATAATGACTAAATTAGTGAAATGTTGTAGACATAGTATACTTGGACTTCAGTAAGGCACTTGACAAAGTAGATCACAACCTACTTCTTGGTAAGATAGAAAAAGCATTACCACCAGATGAATTTTTATAATTGGTTGACCAAATGCACTCAGCATGTAATCCTCAGTGAAACTGTATCTACATGGAGGAAAGCATGCAATGGGTTTAGTCTTGGGCCCAGTACTCTTCAACATCTTCATAAATGATTTAGATGAGGGGATAGAAGGCAAACTCCTCAAATTTGCAGACAATACCAACCTGGGGAAAATAGCCAACACTTTAGAAGATAGGCTCAAGATCCAGAAGGATCTTGACAGAGTTGAACACTGAGCTCTATCCCAAAAAATGTTATTCAGTGCTTAGAAAAGGAAGATTTCACACTTAGTCAAGAACAACCAAATGCACAGGTATAGAATAGAAAGTACCTGGCTTAACAGAAGTAACTGAGAGGGATTTAGGAGTTCTAGTGGAAAGCCCCTAGAGCCAGCAGTGTGCTGCAGCTGCCAAAAAAGCCAATGTGGTCCTAGGCTGCATCAACAGAGGGATAGTATCAAGATTACATGAAGTGTCAGTACGTCTTGACACTGCTTTGGTAAGACCACACTTGGAATACTGCATCCAACTTGGTCACCACAAGACAAAAAAGATGTTGAGGCTCTAGAAAGAGAGCAGAGAGGAGCAACAAAAATGATTACAGGTCTGGAGGCTAAAACATACAATGGACCGTTGCAGGAACTGTAACTGTAATCAGTGGAACGGCTTGCCCCAGAAGTTATGGGTGCTCCATCACTGAAGGGTTTTAAGGATAGCCATTTGTCTGGAATGGTACAGTTTTCTGTTTGAGCAGGGGGTTGGACTAGAAGATCTCCAAAGTTCTTTCCAACTCTGTTGTTCTGTTACACTAATCCCACTGAAATTTTTGAATTAATTTGTGCTATTCCTTTTGTATAAAGAAATGTATCAGCATTTTCCAGTTAACAGGCATATAGTAGATATAACTTTCACATACAATAATAGGTCACATAGGAACTCCATAAGTAAATAATGTCCATATTTTGCGCCTTATATACTTCACAATTTTTCAACATTCTTACAGCATTTGTGACTTCCTTCTTAACATCCTTGCATGCTAGAATGATGTACCATATTCCTCTATCATCCTGCATTTCTTCTTTTATATCATCCCATCAAATATCCTTTTTCATACTTATTATTGCCATATAATAGTTTTACACTTCTCTGACACTTTATAATATAATTCTTACCTTTGTTTCAAGCAGCTTCCACATTCTCTTTTCTTTTAAGCAGATAGTCATTAAACAAGAACAGTTCTAATTAATGCTTGGGTCTCCAAATGTAGCTATTTCGGTGTTGTATTAATTCACAGCATTGTACAGTTTTATCACTATTAATTATGCAGAATTATCACTTCACTGTAACTCTAACATGGAACTATCATTAACCTATGGATTTCTATATCTATAAACACCTAAAACAATCTATATGACATGAATTTATACCTTTTATGTACATTTATACTTTTTAATATGTGTTAGTCCTTTTATTCATATTTCAACCTGCACTTTTTCTTCCCTGTATATAATTATTTATTCCACTGCATGAAAATATTAAAAACCTTCAATCCAATATATTACATCCTTCTCGCTTTTCTTAGTTTCATAAACCTGATCTATCACTTTAAAATTTTTATTCACCCTTTATTTCCTCTTACAGTCTAAATTATGTTTTCCATATGTCATGGTCATTACAATATTAGATGGGCCTATAGATATTGAATTCCACTCTCTAATGACTTTGATAAATTGAGGCTTTCACTTTACACTTTTTAGTAACATGTCTATCAGGTTACCAGTTTTTGTTACCCTCATGCCACATGCATCTTTTCAAGAACAGGAGACTTGCCTATTTGAAATTAAGTCTTAGTTTTGAAGAAGAGGACGGTAGCTTTGGAATGCTCTTTCTGGTTAAGTTTGTTTTTGTTAATAGAGGGGGAAAATCTGCTTGTGGAGATACTCATCTCTATGCAGGGTTGTTGTTGTGGGGAAAAAAGAAAGAAGGAGAATTCCTTATGTTTGACACCTTGAGTTTTTTATAAAGTAACAAAGGCAGGATAAAACTCTAATAATAAATAAATAAATAAATAAATAAATAAATATTGGTTTTGGGTAGGTTACAGCAAAAATCATTTACAAAGACATGCATGCAACCATTGTTTGAAAAAGCCACTTGAGGACAGGATCCATTAAAGTAGCTGGAGCTTTTCTTCACCCACCCACAACCTGGCTGCTCTTTATCATACTTCTATTTAATTTTAGTTAGTGTAAGAAATCTCTCTTCTACAGTACATTTCAGATGAGTTATGCAGCCACTTCTAGTATCTCTCATCCATCTTATGAGAAACTACAGAGAAGATAAATGAACTGCATCCCTATTAATTAAGTCCTGATACCCTTCATTCCTTAACAAAACTAGGACTTCCTTCATGATTCTGACAGGCAATGAAAGAAGAAAACTGCTTCTGAGAAGTTCAAGTGTCCCCAGTGACTATAGATGGCAATTGAGATTTGTCACCTGTGCTCTTATATCACAGGAATTGAAACCAAGTTCAGTCTTGATAGAAGTATATGATGATTATAATGTTATTCTATCTTGTTTTAATTGGCCTTTACTATATTCTTTTAAGCCATGCAGATGGATCAGTAAAATTTTGGGATGCTTCTGCCAGTAAGTTTTTTAATTTATTTCTGCGTTATAAATGCATGTTACAGATTTGAAAAGGAGTGAATTGATTGCAGTTATTGAATCTGTTACTCAAAATACATTGCAATTGGTACAGTGTAATGAATTCCTGACAAGTTTTAAAATATTATTTGAAAGAGAAAAATAGTAGCAGAATGTGAATGAGTACGAATGAGTAAGAGTCAAAACTGTATGCCTGCAAAGAGACTAGAAATCTAACACTAGTTAGATTTCTAGTATGGTTTGTTCTTCATGTGATCATTTTTCTGATTCCGCAGTTGATCATTAAGAGGCTTCCACTTCTGTTTAATTTTGTATTCAAATGATTAATGGACAATTGAAATGATTGAAAGAAGACTGGAGTACGATACATATAATGTGGTCTGTTCTTCCATTTAAAACAGGGTGCTGCACTAAGTGAAACCCCTTGAGTCATAAGGAATCTCTTTCCCTTTCCCTGCTGCTTAATTCCCTGCTGCCCATCAGAAACAGATTGCTGATTATATGCTGATTATACGCTACAAGATAATATCTGAAAAATATAAGGGAAGGTTCAGTATTCTTTTGACAGTACAGGATGTTTAGCACTGAACTTTGTCCTTTTTTTAAGCTTTTTTTGGTAAGCACTAAATACCAGGGCTTTAGACTTTTTACAGTGTGCCTGTGCTTTCCATCAGAGGGCCCCAAATAGTAAGAATCCCAAAACAGTGAAGATAATAGAAAATACAGATTGTAACAATACAATTTCTTTCCGTTTTAACATCAAAGTAATATAATAGATCATTTCAATTTTTTCTAGTCACACTGCAAATGCTGTACAAGTTAAAAACTTCAAAAATATTTGAAAAACGGAAGTTGGAAGGCAAGCCATCAGCAGATATGATAGAAGAGGATCCTTGTGCAATCCAGTTAATGTACTGGTGTCCTGAAAGTAGAATACTTTGCATAGCAGGTGTCTCTGCATATGTTATTGTTTATAGATTCAGCAAACATGAAGTTAATACTGAAATATCGGTAAGTTTGTATGAGTGTTGCTTATACACTGATTTGCTTACATTAATATATCAAAAGTTTCCCTTTAATCAATTATAGTTACCAATAAACATGAATATGTTTACCATGCAGTCATTACAGTTGAAAGTAACAAATTCAAAAACAATATGCAGCTAGCTATTATGGCTTTCCTATATATTTTAAACATTCAAAGGAAGCTGTAATAAGCATACTTTAGAGGGTGATTTGCATGGGAAGAATGTCAAAACAGACTTTTTTGAACCAGCAGGTTATTTTGATGCTACAAAAATGATATTTTCCAACTACAAATTGAGTCTGTTAAAACAAAGCATTTTATTGAATGCTCCCATTCTGAAAGTCAGTTTTTATTCTTCTGGATCTTTCTCTCTGAAGAACTGTGTAGTCCTTGGTGCTCTCTGAGCTTGGTGGTTTTCTTGTAGATGTTTCATTATCAAACTAAGTAGCATCATTACTGCTGGTGCAGGCATAGGAGAATATATGTGCAAGAAAACCACCAAGCTCAGAGAGTACTAAGGATCCCACAATTCATCCCCAAGCTTCAAATATTCTCTTCTATTGGTCTCAGAAGAACTTCTAACCATTTTTCCTCCTCATAATATGCCCTGAGTCTCCGGAGAAAGGCGGCATATAAATTGAACTAATAATAATAATAATAATAACTCATGCTTTTAAATCAAGAGAATTTGCAGTTTCGAATTTGTAGTTTATGAATTTTCTTTATCTCAATTACTTCTCAACGGTCATGTGGAGTTCCTCACAAACAGCTCCAGAAAAAGTTGGAAGTTTGGCAGCCTATGCCTTTCTCCACAGGGAGACCTAGCAGTCCTTTAAATCAGCCCAAGTCCTAGTCCGCCATCTTGATCCCAACATGTCTAAAGGAAATAAATAAGTTTTAGAGCCTAAGCCCTTGAAAGGGAAAGGGATGCCTTGGATACCATAGCTCACACTTTTAGTGATCTACTGAGACTTATTATTTATTTAGAAAATTTATATAACCATGGACCAAAGAACCCCAGACTCAGAACCACTTAGTCTTACCAGGATTCAACCCATTGCTCCCGATCCAGCCCCGAACAGCCTCCAGGCACTGTGAGTGGGAGGCCACAGCATCACTTAATAGTCTACGTTGCAGGTATTCATTCCATATTATCATAAAATAGATTAGGAAACAAATTCTGGGAAGGTATTTACTCTTCCTTAATGTCTAGGTTACTACTGGTCATAGAAATCTCTATAAGGATCTAGATGAGAACAGAAAAATATATTTCTGTTTCCAGGAATCTAGACCACAAGACTAATATGGTACAGTAGGAATGCACTTTAGGATACCTTCTTTCTCTGCTTTGTTTTTCAATTCTGCTTTACAATTGACAGTCAAACTTTTGATGGATTCCTTCATACTTAGCCTGGTTTGGGAAGTTTGCAGTTTTCTGGCATGTAGCTGACATTCTGGAATACTGTGAAAGCAGATTGGCTTCACAATATTCAATCTCTTAACTATATTTCTAAATCTAATCTGAGTTTTAATTTTTTAAAAGTCTTTAGAGGTACAGCTCCAGAGTGAGATAGAAGATACCATTAGTCCTGAAACAGAAATTATGACTCCATTTGCTGATGCCTCTTCCTATTTTTCATCTTTAAAAGACCTCTCAGGCAATTGCAATACTCCATCTGAGCAAACAATGGATTGTAGTCCATTAATCAGGTAAAGAACATAGACTGATTTAAATTATTTTTGTTCTCTGTTCTTTTTCAACATTTCTAACAAAATTTCTTCAACATTTATATCTTTTCTGCTAAGATTGTGAAGTATCATGCATATTGATACCTCTGTATAAATAGTATCTCATGAATTATTTTGTTTTTGTCATGTATAAATGCCTTATTTGTGAATGCCATCCCCAGTAATTTAGAATTGAAAGGGTTAACTTCTAAGTTCCCCATACTCCTCCTCCCATTTCAAAGCCACTCCTTACCTTAGCTCCACCCCCTGTGTATATAAGTCACCGCTCTGCTCTCGTGTGACAGTTGCAGTTTCAGTTGAGCACCTGTAAAGGAAAGAAAAACTGTTATAGATTAAACGCTTTATTAAAATAGAAGAATATTGTGTCAGTGTGAGTTATTGGGCCTAATCCTCTCAAAATGGCAATAGTTTTTGTACTATGAAATTGTTACAGATAGTTCAAATAAGTGTAGTTGCCCAACATTGTACTATTTCTTTATTAAGAAAGACTGTAGAAATCTTTCCTCTCATTTGAAACTGATCTCAGCACAGCTGATTTAGTAGCTACCAATAACCATATACTGCAATAGATTCCTATCACATCTAGACTGGCACACCCCTCCATATTTGTTATGGCTGAGTCCCTAAGCCCATTGTTTGAAATTGCTGCCACATGAGGATCAAAGGTTCCCCTGAGAACTAATGTTATGTTGACAGTGAATATCGGAGTAGAAGCTGTTTGAATGCTGAATGTCCCAAAAGTAAAAGAATGCTTGAGTCAGGGGAGGAAAGAGGAAGGGCAAACTGTGTTCTCCAAACCAGTCTTACTCCATCAGCCCTTCTTCCTCCTCCTAAAGAGACTTTGGTGGCTTCTCTCTTATGCTAGATTCTCACATACTGATGAAGCCCAGCTTCTCAATTTCTGAAGAAGAAATGCATGACTGGGTTACTCTGGACTGGAGCCCAAAGTAGATTTCAGCACTGAAGTTTTCCAGAATTACAGAATTCATGACATTCTGATTGCCAAATTAGTTAGGCATCGGTTAGATGATTATTAGTTTAATTTGTAGCTGACATATAAACTGTGTAGTTATCAATAGCATTGTTGGATACCATGGGGTTGATTGTTGGCTAAATATCCTTTGATGTCCCTATAAATAACATGAACAAGGTGACCAAGAGGATACTTATAAAATATTCAGTATATAAAATGAGGAGAATAGCTAATCTTCAGAAAACAGAAACAAAATGTCCAAAGAATTTGGATAGTTTAGAGAAATGAAATGAAATTAACAAAATTGGGATAGATCCAGAATGGGATAAGGAAAGAAGCAGGAGACAACTTAGCATCTTCTCTTATAGTCATAGAATTTTGTCATGTTATATTTTTAGGCCTTGTATTAATAAAACATTACAATTTATAGCAATAAAACACTATTATTCTTCCATTCTATTGCAGTGACTGAGTTTTATTGAGAAAAACTGAATTTCTTTATCTGTATTTAGTGGCATACAGTTAAGCCACCATAAGCAGCATTAAATAATTATTCTAATTGTTACAAAGTGAAGAGTGTCTTGCTCTTCAGTTCAACACCATGAAATGTATCAGATGATGATAAAAAGTAGGGCGATAGAAGAAGTTTAATCTTGTTTTGTTCCACAATAGAAGGGTGAGCTAGGTTTATTCCAATAGCTCTTTAAAATTTCTAATCAGGGAGCTACTGTAAGATTGCATTCTTGCCTTGGATGAAAAAGCATCACAAAATTTTAATTTCCCTTGCTTCAAGAATCAAAAGAGACCTAATATTAACAGATAACACTGATTTGTTTTACACAGAAGTTACTATTGGAAACAATTGGGATCAGGCAAGCAGCTGAGAGGAAGAAAATGTCAATCAATACTATTTATACATTTATACACTCAATGATTGTCACCTGCTCTTCTCCTTAGAAACTATACAGTAGTGTTTTGACTATATTTTCTCGCAGCCAGTTTTCTTATCAGTGCAAGTGATTTCCAATTGGGTAATCAGATCATTTTGTAATTGTTTCTCCTCTTCTTAGTGTGAAGACTCATGCTGTAAGAATGCCCCCTGGTTATCAAGCAGAACTTGTTATTCAATTGATGTGCGTAGATGGTGAGCTTCCTCAACAAATAACCAGCCTAGCAGTGAATTCAGCCTATGGATTGTAAGTTATCCCGTTATATCTTCATTTGAATTTGGTCAGTTTGGCTGGCTGGGAAGTTGGAAATGTGAGGCATCTTTAGAGTGGAGGTCTGCCTGGAACTAGTAATAGAACCTGTTCCAGGGAGAGAAAAGCATATTATTCCTAATAGTTTGTCTTCTTTTGATGGTTTGGGAAAAATGGCAGAATCTTATGTAAGATTCAGATGGAAGTACTCAAAACAACCATTTGCAAATAAGCCATAACACTCAAAGATCTGGTGATTTTTGATACTATCTTAAACACAATTTTTGGATCCTCATGGATGTTCTTGAGTTTTTCATGAAAGCTATCTGAAGCTGTCAAACCATGGAGGAAGAAACATTAGAGTTCTAAAAACTATTACAGCCTGTGTAGTTCAAATCAAGGCATGGATTTCACTTATTTTTCAACTGGGGTCAGCCATCATAAATTATTTTTACCCCATCATGGATGAATACAAAATTTTCATAATCTCAAAATTGTTGTCATACCTATGAACAAAAACAAGTATTTTGAGGCAAATGTATTAATAGAATATTAATCCTTCATATTTCCATCACCCTCACCATACTGCCCCCCCCCTCCACAGGGAAAAAACAGTTCAGTTGCCTTTTGAAAAAACACCTTTGAGACAACTATGACCTGGATTACTGAGAATCTCCACAGACATTCATAGATTATAGAATCATAAAGTTGGAAAGGACTTCACAAGTCTTCTAGTCCAGAGGTCCCCAATCCCCGGTCAGTGGTCTGGTATGAGGCTGGGTCCGTTGGGAACTGGGCCATGCATGCAGCAGGTGAGCTCTATTTGCACAAGTAGCGGGCACACACCTGAAACCATTCCCTTTCCCTGCCTGCTGCTGCCGCCAGTCTGCAGAGCTGGAAAAGTTAGGGACCAGTGTTCTAGTCCAACACCATGCTTAAGACAGGAGATCTTATACCATCCCTATCAAATGGTCTTGAAAAGTGTGAAAACTTTCTTGAAAACTTGCAGCGATGGCATACCCACAACTTTGGGGGCAAGCTATTCCACTAATTAATAGTTTTTATTGACAGGAAATTTCTCAGTTCAAGGTTGGATCTCTCTTTAACAAGCTTCCACTTATTACTTCTTGTCTTGACCTCTGGTGCTTTGGAGAATAAATTGGCCCCCCTCTTCTCTGTGACAGCTCCTCAAGTATTGGAGGACTGCTATCATGTGACCCTTATTTTAATTACTTTCATTGCATTGATTATTAGAGGATTATTAAGGAAACAAACCTAAGTAGCCTGCTGAATTCACTATTTTCCATTATGATACAGTATTTACTTATTTAAAAATGTCTCGCCATCTTTTACATACATTCAAGCATCTCCTAAATATGTGTGATCATGGTGACAGTATAGATATCAAATGCTATTAAATGTCTGTATCGTAATGGTACCTGAACAAAACTCAAGCATAATAATTCTAAATTATTTGTTTTATGTCTAGAAGGCAAACTGCATATTGTTTATGCAACAATAGGCATATATATTAGTTCCTTATTTAATCAACTTGCTAGTTAATTACAATTATTTATTATTATTATTATTATTTATTTGATTTATATACCGCCCTTCTCCCGAAGGACTCAGGGCGGTGAACAGCCAGA
>JANHZT010004791.1:346200-367082 GCA_032468215.1 Stegonotus admiraltiensis
TTGCTAATACACTTGTTACTGTGCTTTACTCACTCGTTACTGTTTCGATCGCTTCCAAATTAAACTGGATACAGTTGAGATTCTTTGGTTTAATTTTCGCCTCCCTGCTGTGCGGTTTCAACACCTCAGGCCAGCCAAAATGGCTGGTTTTTTCCCCTCCAGAATTAGGGGGTTTCTTCTGAACCTTCAGGGTGGTTGCTTTCCCCCCGAGGTCCTTGGAGTTTCCTCCTTATTCTATTGATCTCTCCAAGATCAATAGTGCCTGGATTGGCTTCCTAGGTGGGAATCCTGGATTTTCAAGAACGGAGCCCCGTTCTCTAGATCCAGCTGCACTGACATCACCGCCGGAAGTCTCCAACCATGTCTTTAGAGTTCTAAAGCAATAATCATGGACAGAATTAAAAATTAAAAGTCTGTGAGAAGTCCTGCTTAATGTCCAGATGTTCTGACAAACAGAATCATAGATTGCCTTGAGAGAGGAAGAGATGGTCACATTTCTTTTAACTGGATAACAGCAAGACCATAACTTGTCTTGGTAAATGGCAACTTCATATATTAATCTGTCTTACTTTCCTTCAACAGAAAACAAAGAGAATTCATTCTGCCCTTCTCGGAGTTCTAGCATCTGCAGTATTGACAAAGAATCTAAGGAAGCAATCACAGCTTTAAATTTCATGGAATCATTTTCACGGAAAAATGACACATCTTTGTCTCCTTGCCTCTGGGTTGGAACAAGCCTGGGTGTAGTCTTGACTCTTTCTCTTCACCTTCCCACTGTCGATGAATTAAGACAAATAGAGCCAGTAACAATTTCGCTCAGTGGTAAGAATTTCAGATTGCTGTAGTTGCTGAAATATGTCAATTAACACAAAGTCTAATTAGACTATGTCTTTCTGTGCTTTTGCCTTGGGGCTGTTAATTGAAATAGAAAAGAAGAAAAAAAAAAGGAAGGTCACTAGTATACCTCTGCTAACCTCTGGGATTGCCGATATGTATACTACAGAGTTTGTATATGTTTGTGCATGTCTACATGTGTATGTGTAAGGGGAGAGTAAGGTCATTTGAATACTTACAAAAAACTGAAAATAACACAATAAACAGCCAGGGAAGTGATTGAATCCTGAGAAACAAGCCTCTTGTCATTCAATTTTTTGTACTTATTCCAGAGAACATAACATTATTTCAATGTTTTTCATCTATAAGGATTATGAGGGGAATATACCAAGAAATTGGGGAGTGGGGATGGAATTCCTTGACCTGATTGAGTACAATATATTTAGATTTAGAAGTCTGACCCTGTCTTGAAATCATATAATGATATATGCTGAAATGGTATAAGCTGGAAAAAAAAGTGTCTCTCTCTGTGTCTGTGTGTCTGTGTCTGTGTGAGAGAGAGAAAGAGGAAAGGAAGGAGAGAGAAATTTTATAACATAGCTAATACGTACTGGCATCAGTATAAGTGGTTTAGAGATTAATAAATCCTATGAATTCTGTTTTATAGGTACAGTTCTATCACTAAAGGGAGCAGTGTTAACCTTTGCTTGCTTGGACTGCATGGGAACATTAATACATCCTCCCTATGAAGCATGGAGAGATCCAAACACCACTGAGGATAGCGAAAGAACCGATAAAAGGAAACTTGTCCTTCATTCTTCATGCTCCCAGAACACAGGAGACCACCAGTTTGCCATTATCTGCTCAGAGAAACAAGCCAAAGTATTTTCATTGCCTTCCCAGATATGCCTCTATGTTCACAACATCACAGACACATTATTTTTGCGAGCAGATGCGGTGACCCTCTGTAACAGTGTTTGCTTGGCATGCTTTTGTGCCAATGGGCATATCATGATACTGAGGTACTTGATACCATTTCATGAATGTAAGCTATGACCCCACACACAATCCTTGAGGTGAAGAGGAAAGTGGCACTCTTTGCTAATTGCTGAACAACAAAGTCTGTAAGGTGATGGTAAAGATGGATCCCTCTGAAGGAGTATTCCAAGGAGATTCCAAGGAGATTCAAGATAATGTTTTAAGAAAACACACATACAGTATACACACATCAAGAACTCCAAATTCTATGCAATTTATTTACTCAAATTCACAAATCATCTTAAAACATAGCTAGAACCATCCAAGTGATTTCTAGGCCTTTTGGGAGAAATTTCCTGTGTTGATCCTGCTAATTTCAATTTCTGCTTGTTTACTTGTTAGCCTTGGAAATTATCTTCACAGCTCAGATTATTATATCTAGTGATCTTCTCCCAAAGAATAGAATATATGCCTAAGGAAAGTTTCAATCATTCATCTAATCTCTTAACCTCTCTCCAATACCCAGACAAACATATGATCCAAAATATCATCCCCAGCTATCTACCTTAAGCAGGGCATAAACACCACATGCATCTCACAGGTTCAAGAAGATGGACTATCTATGTCCTTATAGCTACAGAAGTATTTTATAGTATTTAGATCATTCTCTGTAGTTGGCAGAGCCTGGCTGAGTCTAAAGTTTCCTTACTCTTTTTTAGTGGCTCACAAAAGTGACTTTATATGCAAGTTTAATTTACAAGTGCTAGATAATTTAACTTTGCTTTTGTACAGCATTTGGGTACAATATAATCCAGGAATTTGAACAGAGGATTAATCCCTACCTGCAATTGCCATAGCAATTGATTGGTACATGCATTTTCTAATCTAATCTTGAGGTTTATAACATAATGTTGATAATTGTATTGCATTTAATATGACTTATTCCCAAATAATTATTCATAGATCTACAGCCAGTCATTCTGATTATATTTAAATGCATAATTTTGTTTTGTTTGCTTGAATCACAGCTGTGACAATATGGTAGTCAATATGTACTGCACAGAATATTGTGTTAAAACCTGTTTCTACAGAGTCTACCTATTTATTTTCAGTTTACCCAGCCTCCGCTCGCTGCTAGATGTGAATTACTTGCCTGAAACAGATACAAGGATTGCCCGGACCTTTTGTTTTACCAATGAAGGACAAGCTTTGTATCTTGGTTCTCCAACAGAAGTCCAGCGACTGAACTATAGCCAGGAAATGTTTGACAATCTGCAGGTAGATGTTGACATCTAATGACAAATGTAGCTTCTGTGCAGTAAAAGTGCAATGCCAAAAAACCCCAAGTTTGTTTCCTTGAATCCAAAGTGGCTGAGTTGGAGATGATTTGAGAGTCTGAGAATGCAGACTGTCAAATGCAGACAATACTTGTGACATGATAGTTTTAGCTCTCTCTCAAAACAACAGCTCAGTGGCTGCCAGGAAGAATGAGAGTCTTAGGGAAATCCTTTTGAGAATAGTGTTCTTTATAGGCAGGTATTCTTTACGGTAATCCCTGGATGATGAACTAAAATCCTCTTGTACCAGGGATTCTTCAGGGGAGGGAGAGCTTTGGATTATGAGTGGACTGATCATTAGGAACAGTCAGATGGGTTTGTGATAGGCAAGATTGCATGATGACCTGCCTGACTAGAGCAAGAACTGGATGTCACAGACTTAAACAATGGATAGTGCCTGGGATGAGGCAACTTTGGTACCAATGGCATTGTAAAATGTAGTTCAGTCAGACCTGGAAGCCAAATTTAGTTTGTTAATTTGCAGATTGAAATCCAGGATTCCCAAGTAATATTCTCCCAAACGCTATCTGTTCTGCCAGTTGGACAGGTGAAGCGCAGGAGTCCCATTCCATGAATGGAAGTAGGACTAAGAGACATTAAGCACTGAGTAACCTATGGGGTCCATGCTGCTCTTGGAACTTGGTTGTTTCGTTGCGGACATTTCATTAGGTAACATCAATGCTCGAAGGGAGTAGGGTTTGCTCTGTTTACATACAAGTGGCTTATCCCGTCAGTGTTGTTGGGACTGCTCTTGGTGGTTCCTTGATTGGGGTAGTTTACTGCCTGATTGTTGGTCTAGTCTAGTATTAATCTTGGTGTTAATATCTGCTTATCTGGTTGTTGATTGCTGGTGAAAAAGTGTTTTGGTCTTTTTATTTCCTTTTTAGCTTTTTGATCGTCTCTTTTGAAAAATATATACATTTGTTTATTTCTGGCTGGTTGTCTAAGTGCAAGACTTCAAGGAATTCTCTAGTATTTTGGGACTTCACTTGGTCTAGAATGCTCATGAATACCCAGTTGAAACTATGAAGTCTATCCATGTAGTGTGTAATTAAGGAGTCTTCTGACCGCTAGTTGGTGTTCAAGGATACACTCTGCTAGTCTTGTGTCCTACATAGTGGCTGTTACAATACTTACACTCTATATTGTAGATGATTCCTGTTTTTATTTCTGGGGCTACTGGGTCTTTCAGTTTACTTGGGATGTTTTGGAGGGCTTTAGGTGTACTACGATGATACCACATAGTTATAATAGTTTATTAGATGTTTCTGAGCTGTTTTTGATGTATGACTATATTACCTTTTTCACAAGTTGTGCTGATTGTCCTGTAGCGTACTGAGTGTCAGTCACTTTTTGATAAAATTGTGTGGGTGTTCATTGTTTTGGAATATGTATAGATCAAGTGTGATCAACCTTTTGGCTTACCTGGGCCATAACGAATGAAGAGGAATTATCTTGGGCTGCATATAAATATATATAATATTGTTAATGTATATAAATAACAAACTTTTGTTTTTAAATATTTTTATTATCATCTTGTGGAGCCGCATTACTAGTTGCCCAGGGCCACATGTGGTATGTGGGTTGGATATGCCTGGTATATATGATCCGTTTCCTTTGCTTGATGTTCAGGATTGCTGCAATGATTTTCTGCTCATTTAGTATTCTTACATAGCATTCTTGCGAGAGGCTAGGTTATTACTTTTGTAATGAAAAAGAGCTTATAACACCACCACTTTTTGAAAAAAATAATAATTGTGTACTGATGTTCCTATAGCAGTGCTAGAAAGATGCATGGGGTGAGGGCAGGGGGTATTGTGGTTGGCAATATCCAGTGGTGTGCTGGAGATGGCTCACAGTGGCTTATGAAGGTCAGTTGTTCAATTCTCCAGAATTTTGTGAGCCAGTTGACAGCAAAGGTATCAGAGTGGTCACAAACTTAAAGGTGAGCGTTAACACCTGGCATGCCAATTAGCTGTTTTACAGTTAGTGGCCACAATGGAGTTGGCAGAGCCATTTTTTGGAACATTTTAGCAGTACATCACTGGTAATCTTACTATAAAATTATAGGGGGACGTGCTGTTGTACCCCTGAATGTGAATCATGATTTGTCATGAGATGTAAAGCTTTGTTTCCATACATGCCAGCAGGATTCAACATAGTCACATTGGTTACTAAAGGTGAAACAAAAAAAAAATAAAAAATGAGACGGTCATGAAAAGCATAGAAAAGCCAGGGACAGAGTTTGCCTTAAATTGCCTGAAAGTTCAGCTGTGTATTGTATCCCACAGCATAAGAAAACATCTACTAACTCTAGGAAGGAACTTTTCTGACCAAGAGAGGCTTTTGTGTGCTCCATCAGAGTTCTCATTGTTGGGAAGATTATTGATTATTCAGAGATGAATTTTTCATCTGGCTTCTGGCAACCAGCAGATAAATTTATCATTTAAAATTCATCTGTTGGTATATCCTACATACAGCCTAATAAACATTCAGGAGCTTCTCTTGTGAAGTTTGGTTGAAAAGACCTGAAATGGATTGTTTTTTTTGTGCTGTTGTTTGAACAGGACATGCTTGGTGATTTGTTCATTCCCATGGACACGCCAGAGGCCCAATACAGAGGTTTTCTGAAGGGGCTGTTTGGTGGAACTGGTGGAACACTTGACCGAGAAGAACTGTGTAAGTGTTTTTCCCATACAATGTATCACAAAAAAATAGGAATCAAAGTAAAATATAGAAAATGGAAATAAATTGAATACAATTGTGATAGTATGACAATTTCTTTCTGAAATGGTTGTTCAAAACTAATATTTGAACAATGTTGCAAATGTTGTTCAAATGGATAATTTAAATTATACCATTTAACTCCAAAATGTGAATGTTCTAGAAAGTTGCTATGTCTCTCTGTGCTAAAGGCTACAATGGAGGTACTGAATAATGCCTATTATGTATCCAAAGATAAAAATACATTGTATGAATATCTCAACCGATGATTCCTACAAAAAGGGAAAAAAGATCGACCCAGATATATGCAACTAGTATCTTATTGTACTAATGTAAGGTCAATTTGAGGAGTCAAAAGCCATCAGTTACTTGCATGAACTTAGTAAAGTCTCATTGTCTGACATCAATAATGCCTACAACTTTCTATTGCATTCAGTATATTCCATTCATCTTAAGACTGACAGACCTCATGGCTGAAACATCTGGCCTAATTTTTGGACTTTCTTGCTTCTCCATTCCCTGCTTTTTGTTACATGTTGCCTGATGAAGAGTTCTTGAGAACTTGAAAGTTTGCACACTCTTCTGTGCCATTTTGGGACAAAATAAAGGTATTACTAGACTCTGGGATTTATTTCATGGACAATATGGGTATGTTTGCTTTTTATTCTATTGAGGTTGTGGGGGGATTCATTGTACATTGTAACCTTAACTTACTGCAATATAGTATTAATTGCATATACTTGGGTTTCTTGAGTACAAAATGATCTGATAGGTGCACAACACATGTTTTCTCCATCTATGTCCCTATTTTCATCATGAATAGTTTCCCATAAAATGAAATTGGGCCTTGGAAACATTACTGTATGTTGGTTGTCTTCTACCATCTGGGAAGAGCCAGTGATTCAAGAAGTATACCTGCTAAAATTCTCAAATGACCTGAATATCTTAGAGGGGTCTGTATTGGGGAAGATTGTTCTGCAGAATAAAATTCTACTGATGAGAGTTATCCCATTCAGAATAATATCTTTTCTGAGAATGGAAATGTTTTCCCATGGTAGCCAGGATTTGTGATGACATGAAGCAGTTCTTTTGCAGATATTCCCAAAGCATCTCAATAAATAGTACTTATTTTGTACAGTTTATTTTTATACTATAGCCCAAAAATAGTGGGGTTCTTAAAAGAAGTTATTGAAAAAACATTGCAAACAATTCCAATGAAGAAATAAAAAAAGGAAGGCATCAAAAGAAGTCAAAGCACAAAACTAAAATAAAATAATATTGGGTAAAAAGTGGGTGTTAATAGCACAAGAACAATATTTCAATATTTCACCAGTCCCCTGGGCTCTGGAAGTCTGCTAACACAACCAGATCTTAAGGGACTTCCGGGGGGAGGGAGTGGAGAATGCCAGCTTCACTTTGAGAAAAAGATGTTAGATAAAGCAGGGGCCACAGCAGAGAAGGTACCTAGGAGGACCCACCAAATAAAGTTCTCTAACTGAAGGGACCCACAGCATGTTGGATCTTGTGGTATTGATAGATGTAATTGGGAGGTGTGGTCTCTCAAATATCAAATATCTCAAAGTTAATAGTGAAATGGGTGAAGATAACCATTACATTTAACAGTGAAAAATCACATAGGAGACAGAAATACAAACCAAGATAGAATTGGAAAAATATCAGTATCAGGATTTGGAAAAGCAATCTTGGAACAGTAGATGAGTACAAACTGAATATGATTCAGCAGTGTGTGGCATAGCTACCAAAGGAAAATGCAATTTTAGTCTGTATCTAAGAGAAGTATAGTTTTTAAGTCATTGGGAGCCATAATGACATGTTATTCTACTTGGTCACACCTTACCTCAAGTACATTGGCCAGTTATGGACATGCTTTCAGAATCTGTCACATAAACAGATTCAAATATGAACAGCAGAAATGAAAAAGGGACTACCCCTCCTACCAAGGATTGAAAGCACTGAGAATTTTTAATCTTCAGAACTGGCAAAATATAGAGTTTTGAATTATTTGAAGACATGCCAAATGGAAGTAGAAATTTGATATCTACATCCTGGGAAGACAGGGTCTAAATTCATGTTAGGGGGAAAATAATCCTAATCTGAAGTGGAAATAATTATCAAAGGAACTCCATTTGAAGGGATACATTCAAATGGAATTTAGACAGCCATCTGTTGGGAATGTTTTATTTTGGATTCATGATGGCCTAAAGTACTTCTTCCAACTCTACGATTCAATAATGCTTTGATTCTGTGATCTGAATGAGAATTCTTTCTATAATTTACTTCATCTGTTGGCGTAGACATAGGCAGGAAGTTTCAGGAAACACAATAAAATGCTTTTAATTCTGTTCCATTTCCAGTTGGTGAAGCAACATCAGGAAAAGCATCTCGTACTCTTGCTCAGCATATTCCTGGATCAATTGAGGGTATGAAAGGAGCTGCAGGAGGTGCTATTGGCGATCTGGCTCATGCACGCCTTGCTCTTGATGAAAGGGGACAAAAACTTGGAGAACTAGATGAAAAGACCACAAGAATGATGTCAAGTGCAGAGGCATTTTCCAAACATGCACATGAGGTGGGTATTAATTCCAGAGTAACATTTCTTGCCTTTACTGTGCATTGAGATGAGGGATACCTTTGAATTGATTTATTCACTCCATTAGGCAGATGACATATAAATCAAATTTGTTTGAGACCTTACCTATTTTTGGGCCATATTTAGTGCATTTAGTCTTTTCCTTATTCCAGCAGCTGTGATTGTGGTGAACAAAGGTAATTACGAAAGAGAAATTGTAATAAATGAATGACTCACAAGCTAGAAACTTTTAACTGCACTGATTATACTTTTCAAAGTAGTTTACAGGATAAAATCCAGTTCTTTCAGTTGGCTAATCTGACTGCTACTAATCGTTTCTTCAGCTTTCTGCTGAGTAACTTCCAGGGGTGCCAGAATCTCTGTGCTGCCTGTTATAATCATACATTTTAAATCTGATTGGGAGTCGGCTGATGCACTGCCCACAACTAACCCACACAGCCTCATCCATTGTCTCTCTCAAACATTTAGAATCACTTGGAAAGATATATGACTCTTTGGCAGAATTTATACAATTGATTGCTTTCACTCCTTAATACCTCCCCAAACAGAAACTGGCTAAAGGTTTGGAGAGGTTCAATGAAGGGTACAATGGTGCTTTAAGCGTCAATTGGTAGTAAACATGTCTTTTGTCAAATATTAGCAACCCCCCAGGCACCCCACCCCCCCTTCCTTTATGGCTCTAATAGCAGCAGAATTCCTGGTCCTGGTCAAGACACGTTACATCAATTCCCCATATTTTCAAGTATCTGCTCCAGCATAGTTTACAAGTACCCAAATAGATAGGCAGTCTCTGGAAGTTGACGTTTAGGGTTCATACTGCAGAATGTTAGGATGAAAGGAAAACATTCATATCTCCATGTCACTTGATTATTATTATCTCTATTCTTTCAGGTAATGCTCAAATACAAGGACAAAAAATGGTACCAATTCTGATTTTCAACCAGGAAGCTGCCCCTGAATGTGCTGTATCGAGAAATTAGTGGGACAAGCTTCAACAGATCAGCCTCTTAGCAGAAGCAGCTCTTGTTCCATGCTGTTTCCTCTTTCCCTTTCCTGTCCCCAGAGAGTCAAAGAAGAAGGTAGTTTTCTAAGGCCACTGGATAGTGAATTATTTCCCAAATGATCAATATCTAACAAGCAACATTTAACTGGCTTTGAATATAAGCTGTGGAAAGGATAATTCCTGGTTTGAAGCAGCATGTATATATTAGATTGTTAATGCAGTTACATGAACAAAATTTTGCATGATTAACTGGCTTCCTATACAAAAAAAGCAAAGCATGCTATGACTAAGGAAAGGGGTTTTATTGTTATGTTCCACAAATACACATAGACATTTTAAAACATTTCTAGCATGGTGCTTTCAGCTGAAAATAAACTGCATTTCTCTGATTTGACATTCTTTTTTCCGCAGGGCAAGTTTAGTTTGAAAAGAGTCATGCATTTCATTAGTTAGCAAATAAAGTCACATAAAGTTTAGTGGCCAAACCTTTGTGCGTTCTTTATGGGATGTCTAGCATTTTTAAACAGATGTTACTATTGTATTCAGTATTACATATATTCCTTAAGTTTGTTCCATCAAAGTTCCAGATAATTTTGCAACTTTTCTAAAGTTCATGGGTTATATGCTGCATTATTATCCAAAATCACCCATTTTTGTCTTAAACTTTCCTTAAATCTGCACATTTTGTAAAGTTTTGAGCTGAGAAATATCTTGATGCAGATTGTGGTGGATTCTTTGAATTATGTTTCTGGTTTCAATGCACTTGAAAGAAATCTGATGGATTTCTCCAATAATGAGTCTTTGCTTCTACTTTGGGAACTGCAGCAAAAATTTATAAATAAACTATACAAATTACAACTAGTGTTGCTTTTTTCCAGTAATTGTAGTAGAAAACATATCTAGTAAGCAGATTATATTAAGACATAAATTTCATTGATAAAAGAGATTACAAGTACCTCTTTTGGGAAATCCCCAAATTAGGTCACTGGGTACTAATATAGCCAAGAATGAAGTGCGGGTAAAAAGCCTTTTTAAAAACAAAGGAGCACACTGCATAAAGGGATGGATAACAAAGTTGGTGTCAAAACATTATCCCTTCCACAAAAAGCTTCGTTTGACTGAGAGCTTCCTGATGCATCTATCAAGGAAGACCTAGTCTTTCCGGAGAGTAAGGCAGGTCTGAGACATATAGGTTTATCTGCCGGTCAAAGATGCTAAAGTTACTGAAAGCATAATTCCAGTTAGGAAAAAAATGGAAGAGAAACCATGCTGTCTAGTCAAAAACTTAGTGAATGAACATCTACAATTCACAAAGCCTGTAAGTGATAAGAAAAGGAAAGGGTCACCAAGGAAGACTCTGAAAAATAACCTGGAATTCTAAGAAATCTGAAGTCTGAAATGAATTGAGGCTGCTGAAACTTTCAAAACAAAAGGAAAAGCAACACTGAACCAATTACTCAATGAACCTAACAAAAGGACCACAAAATGATGACAGGTTAGGCGAACTGCTCTACTGTATAAAGAAAAGGGTATGAGGGTGTAAAATAGTTTTATAAAATTGTGCATAGATTGGAGAAACTTATTAAACAAAATTGTCCAGGTTTATTACAGAACCAGGGAATGATCTACTATCACATTTGAATATGCAGTTAAGCATTATATGGTATCTAAGCCAACAAATGTTGATGTAAATTCTTAGCAAGAGTTTTATGCTTATATAAGAAAATATAAATAAAAAATAAAATGAATTTATTATTTACCATTTAGTAAATGAAAATTATGATTGAGAACTTGGTTATTGTTACTTTAATTTAGGATGTGCTACAAAATTAGGGAACTGGTCTGGAGGCAAGACAAATAGAAATTAAAAATGCTTCTTTGTCCAGTTTAACTATGGATTATACTATCATAAATTTGGATGGTAATCATAAAGGTTCCTTTAACAAAAACACTTTTAATAAACAACAATAAAAAGTAAATTGTCATTATTTCAGTGTTTATAGGTTTTCCATTCAGTAAGACAAATACTGGAAAATGCTTCAAATCAATGTTTCTTAATTCAGTTCATGAAGGTACTTATTCCAGCTGTGCTTTGGGGATATTTTCATCATGGGCCAACATGATTATGTGCTTTGAAAATTACTAAATTGGGTTGCCCTGAGCAGATTCTCTCAGTGGGCAATTATTTTCTGTTTGTGGAAGAGTTAATTTTTAAGATTCTATCTTCTCTGTCTACGTTATTCTACATTTGATCAAGCATAACTAACCTTTTCCTTAACGGATCTCCAGAATTATTCTGTGACTCAGTTCACTTATTTCTCTATCTCTCTATGAGCCTCTGCTTTTTCCAGAAAGATGTAGATTTTATGGTTACAGAATTGGTGACACCAACCATTGCTCACAGATTTGCTAAGCCACGATTCATTTCATCGTGGTTAACAATAAGCCACAATACAGTAACATGCAAAGCAAAATTGAAATAAAACTCTATTTTGGGAGCCAGCTAGTGAATGTGTGTGTGTGTGTGTGTGTGTGTGTTCACACTGATTGGTTAATAGGAACAATTGTCCTCAAATTTTGACCTTAAGTATATGTTTAAAGAATAGCACATTATCTAATCCTAGATGTTCCATCATTTCCAGTAATGTGAATCAGAATTTGAAACCAAGAACTAATTTAATTGACTAATGTAAATCACCAGATGGATTTGCACTTGGCTGACCAACTACACAACTACAGCATTTTGTCCTCAATGGAACTACATCTATATGGAGGGAAGCATGCAGTGGGGTATCCCAAGCTTCTGTTTTGGAGCCTGAACCCTCCAACCTCTTCATAAATGATCTAAGTGAGGGGCTAGAACGGGAGCTCATCAAATTTGCAGATGACAGCAAGCTGGGGGGAATTGCTAACACTTTGGAAGAGAGGCTCAACATTCAAAAGGTTCTTTACAGACTTGAGCATTGGGCCTTGTCCAACAAAATGCAGTTCAGTGGTGAGAAAAATAAGGTCCTGCACTTAGGTAGGAAAAACCACATGTACAGGTATAGAATAGGTTACACTTGGCAATAATAATTGAAAGAGGGATCTAGGAGTCCTAATGGACAGCCACTTTTTTACTTGATGCTGATACTTGAGCCAATAATGTTGTCTTCTTTCACACTGGCTTCTATTGTAAATTCTGTTCCCAACTTTTCCTTTGCAGGTACAGTAGATCTCAATTAGTGTGAATAAGATTCCCACAAAATGGTACCATTATTCAAATTCTTACTATTCAAGGTGGTATTTTTAGAGAAAATGTGGTAATTGGTGCCAGCTCAATGGAAAGTCAGTGAAAAAATTTAAACCTAACTATAAATATTGCAATAAAGGATAAAAAGAATATATTAATGATTTCAATGTATGGTTTATTTATTATTTAGACTTCTATACCGCTTCATAGTGTTGTGACACAGTGGTTCACAGAATAGTTATAGAAAGTAAAATGAAAGTAAAAAAAATCTGCCAGAAATCCAGGCATTCCAATATCTCCTCCAGTTTTAGTATTGCTAGGACCTGTCATATTCAATCATATTGAAATTTTGCTCTAATGTAACAAGCCTCTTTTTTTCAAACTTGCAGTTTTTCCCTGATAGAATTTTCCTTTTGTCCATTTTGCATGAAGATTAGCAATGTCTAAAATCTTAATCACAATTGCATATGTTCTAACATCAAATATGCACATGTTAACCTTGCATTAACTAAATTTTGGGTTGCATTAAATGCAACTTGGTATCAATTTACAAGCTGCACTAAATTGTGACTTACTTGTAATCAGATTTTTTATATTAACATGTTTTCATTTCTTTTTTCTGTGTAATTATCTTCTATACTGACTTTTGATGATCAAAGTGAAAGTTCCAAATGCAAAGTTAATTTTCAAATGCAGTAAGTGATGCAGTATATTATGGAACGAAGTGAGCAAATTCATTGACTGATTTCACATCGCATAGAAAAGATAAAGCAGAATAGTAAGCTGCACTACGTAGGATTTGTCAGATGAAAAATAGAACAAAGGAATAGATTGCAAATTTTTAAATATAAAACTGTATTCTATTATATCAAGAAACATTCCAATCACCCACCATGCCCTGTAATAGACAGATATTTCATGCATATGCTACATGGAATAAATTTACCTTTAGGAGGGTGTATTTCATATTTTGTACTCTCCTTTATACATAAGAAAACTCATAAAGATCATATACATATATGGTTATTACCTGGCATATAAAAATCATGTAATTATTACAGAAACCTTAGATACAGATACTTCTTATATTCAAATTACACACAGCAAAATAGATTAATTTCATTTTATTATTCATTTATTTCATTATGTACATGAAATAAGTTAAATATATATTCTTCATAAAAAAGCTGTACTAGTAAAATATAACTCATTCTTCTAGTTCTTCCTAACTGCACTGCATTTAAAAAATAATCTTATATTCATATTTTAACAGGTAAATATTTAACAGGTAAATATGGACTTTGGAATCACTAAGATGTTACCAGGAATTAATACTATTTCGTGAAATAATTTCATAGTGATCTTTAGTTATATCATGACATCTGAATTATTTTCTTAACAGAATTAAGTTCAGGGGGTTTAGATTTTTTTCTGAGATATTAAAGGGTTGTATCGGTGCAAAAAAAGAAAGAAATATGTCTAAGTGTCCAGCCTATACATTTCCTCATAGAATTGTGGAATACAAACGTCTGTTCATCATTCAAAATTCCAAGTCTTGGAGATCTCCCCAGCTAGGCCCAATTTTGATCCTTACTGAAAGCTTTACTGAGAGTTTTACAGCATTTTCCATTTCATGTTTAACAATCTGTGCCACCTGAAAACAACAACAATATAGGCTTAGAAAAATAACTGAGTGCATGGTTACCATGAGATTCATCAAATTTTCTTTTTTATTAGTTATCAAAATTGAATAAATCTTTAAAGTGGGTCAGAGTATCTTTAATATTAGGGCAGGAACAATGATTCAGAGAATCTGAAAAGGTAATTACACAACTGACTTTCAAAGAATCAATCCATTTTATGTCATTAAAAAAAATGCAGAACCATATACTCATGAAACTCAGCCCAAGCATACATGAACAGCATTTTGCAATCTGAAAAATCAGCCAATTTCAGGGCTGAAGAAGCTTCTTGGATGAGAAGCGAAATATCTTTAAAGAAAAAACAAAGTCCATTTGCCTCTTGAAAAAGCATCTTTGAGACAACCATGACCTGGATGACCGAGAATCTCCATTAGACATTCAACCAATTTGCACTTCATTCCCTACAGCTCTGAATGCAACTTCTCTCTAAAGTGACTTTATAAGATGTAGACCTAAACATGAGGACAAAACTGGATTGGAGTCCAGTAACGATTTTGAACAGTTGCTAACTTCCCTTTGGGTTTTTACTGTATTCTTTGCAGTCAACTTGATAACCATACAGATAACAACCAGTCTGTAAGGATTTCACGGAAACTATAATCACACTTGAATTATGCCCTCAACCAACCCATGCAAACAGCCTCCCCCCAGCAATTCACCTCCCAATGACTGGAACTGATCTCTTTATCACAAGACCCATCAGAAGACCCTCACTTGACACACCCACACCTGAAGCCTTTATAAACAGAGGAATACTGACAATGACATCCCCTAAACTCCACTGAAGATGTTACTTAGCCTGGAAATGAAATATTTGGAAACCAACCCACAGGCTTGGAGAATGAACCCTCACCCTCATACCTGAATTATATTGTCTTCTGCAACTTCATAGAGAAGTTCATCATGCAATTGAAGTATGAAGAATCCTCCATGTTTGGGGTGAATAATCTCCCTCTTTTTCATCCTCTGTGATTTTCCTAGAAGAATAAACACTGCATATTTAAACATTAAAATAACAGTTTCAAAGGACATTCAAGTTGTAAAGCTGTCATTATTGCTACGTGAATAGAAATATGTTGCTCTCCAAAGGAAAGAAGTGGTAGTGCTTAGTGAAGAAAACCGTGAAATAATTGGGAAGTAGAAGTCACCAGGAGAGTTTGTTAAACCAATAGATTCAACAAAGCTACATTCATATTAAAAATGAATATAGAAGCCTGTAAAGAAATAACTGTTTTGTTCTAACCTGCGTTAGTCAGGATGTGTTTAGAGTAACATATATTATTTTGGCATTACATTTTAGCAAAACATTGATATCTTAGAATGCTAAAATTAAAAAAAAAACAGAATGAGGAGGAAGCTGAACACTAGGTATATTTTCCTGCCTCTGAAATATTTAAGCAAATGCTGCACAGCTGTTGTGATATTTTGCAGTGTTATACTGGACTTAGCAGAGGAAAGGCTGGTTCCATCAGCTACCATGTCACTCTTCCCAAGTTCCTTTCTGATTTCTCCTGATCTATGGCATTCAATTCTGATGCGCACTTTGAAGAACTTGGCTAGGCAAACAAACTGTGTCCAGCTATGATCACCTTCCTGAAAAAGCCATTGTATTTTGCCTAATGTCAAGTGCTTTTCAACTTTCTCATTTTGATTATTTTTTTCATTACAACAGGAGTGTCAAACTGGCGGCCTGCAGGCTAGATGCATCATGCATAGGCCACACCCACCCCAGCTCTGCAAAGGGGAAAAACATCGTGAAATGCCAGGAGGGCAATGTGACATGGCGAATTTGACACACATGCCTTACCATTTCTGATTGAATTCAGAATTCAGGAAATAGAACAGCCAAGGGTCTGATTTTAATAAAAGAGGACAATGCTTATAGCAATAGCACTTAGACTTCACAGTGCTTTACAGCCCTCTCTAAGCGGTTTAAAGAATCAGCATATTGCCCCAACAATCTAAGCCCTCATTTTAGCCACCTCAGAAGGATGGAAGGCTGAGTCAACCTTGAGCCTGATGAGATTCGATCTGCCAAACTGCTGGCAGCCAGTGATCAGCAGAAGTAGCCTGCAGTACTGCACTCTAACCACTACACCATCATGGCTCTATTATATTATAACTGTAAATTACTTTCCAGGCTTAGGAATCACTATGAAATTAAAAATAAATGTAACACTTTACAATAATAAAGAATATATTTCTTTTCATTATTTGAATTTATTCTTTATTGTTATCTGGTGTAACAATATATATATATACTTTATCTGGTATATTTTTATACCAGAACCAGTATTATAGATTTATTTTGTTATTACCCCAGTGTTTTTATATTACATTTTATTCTTTTTTGGTCCTGTTTGATGGATTTGTAAAGAATTTGTACAGAATTTAGAAAGGAGTGGTTTTTATTTTTCTATTAACCCAGTGTTGGGTACTATATTTTCATAAACTGTTTAAATCAGAATAAAAGGGCAATTTCATCACTTTCAATGCTTGTGTAAAGGATGTAGGCAATCACTTTCTGCATCTCTATAATCAGGAATATTATTGTTAAGGATAGCATGTAGATGTGGGATACAAGGAATCCTGGAATACGCCTCGTTTCCCTTGTACTTTTCTTACAAAGCCTGAAGTTTATTCAGATGGTTCTTACTGACATTAAAAATGTAAGAAGAGGGAATATTCTAAAAGATGAATATCTTCCTCTCCTGCATAAACAGAAAAAAATATTTTCTTTTCTTGACTAAAAATTACTTTTCATTTTGTTAGGTGTCTAATTGATGAAAGGCAGAGACAGATATTAGACCTGCTTCTTTCCCCAGAAGTTATGACATAAGTCAGATGATGAGAGAGAGGGGCTATTGGCAGAGCCCGTCCCTCACTGTCTCGGAATTCTGAGTGAACATTGAGAGAGGACATCATTTAAGGTTCTGTGGGTCAAATGTGTCAGCCTGGTGACCCATGGTTTTCCTCAAATCTTACTTGTAAAAGTTTTTGTATCCTATTGCTGTTGTCCAAAAAATAACAGAAGACTTGACTATTTTAATTTCTTGAAACAGCCTTAGAATATTATCCTTACTTGACTACATTTTTCATCTACAAATGAAAATGTAATTGAGCATTGATTTTAACTGATACAGAACCCAAGAAAGCCATCTTGAAATATCTGCTAGGAATATTTAGTGTTCTGAGGCAGGCTAAAAGCAAAACCTAGTCAGGAATATATATGGCAAAAGCTATGAAAAAGGAGCAAACCTTCTTATATGGAAGTAGGTGTTTCCCATAGTTTTAAAATTTAGAACATTTTATACTAAATATAAAGACAGAGGAAGAAAAAAAGACTGACCTGACAATATTTTGGGGAATGAGCTCTCCAAATGTCCAAAAGATTTTACTGTTGAAGGTAAAGCTTCCAGCTGTGCCTGTATATTCACTGTGGCTGCCTTGACAATATCTGCAGCAGAGCCTTGGATAACTGTGTTTACAGCTTGCCTCTCTGCCTAAAGTTCATGAAAATCACAGTGCGGAAGTGAAAACAAATTAATTGCTATAAATAGGCAACATAATCTATATTCACCTGAGAATGTTAATTTTTTTCTTGGAACTCTCTCTCTCTTTCTCTCTCTGTGTGTCTCTTTCTTTATAACAACAGCCTGAAATAATAACTGAGTTCCTGTAGCATTTCTGTGTTCTGTAGTACAGATGAAAACAGACAAATCTAAAGAACTAATACCTACAGTATTAGGTGAGTACAAGTATAATAATCAAGCAAGCAAGCAAGCAAATAAATAAGGATGGAATTTTAAATTAAAAAAGAGAAAGAAGAACAATGAAGAAATAGTTTTGCAGAAATAGTTTGAAATAGTGATTTGGCAGTTAAAAGAATAATTCTGTAGTAAAGCAACACAACTAAACTCCTCTATGCGGTACTTTTACTAGGGAGACCTGTGGCATTGCATGTAACAATGCAATTTAATACATTTTAGGATAGGAGTTTTTTTTTTTAAAAAATTGGTGAGCTCATCATATTAAAGAGAATTCAAATCAATACAGTTGGCATTAAAATCCATACATTTGGGTTGATATAATTTTAAAACTTAAAGTTGGAAAGGTGTTTCTTTTTAAGTGTGCATCAAAAACAAAGAATGCAGATAATTTGTTAAACCGAGCAAGAAATAAACAGAATGAAATATATTAGAATCAGAAGCCTGCACTGATTTTGAATAAAAAACAGGTGGCTCACAATTGTTAATTGGAAGACCCTCCTTCAACATATAAGGATTAGGCAACTGACATATCTAGAATTTCTCTCCTTTCCAAGACAACGCAAAGCCACCAGGTTTTTCATTCTGGTGTTTGCATGCTTCATTTTGGAGGAAATGCGCTGAAATAAATAACAAGGCTGAGTACTAGAAACAAGGGAAGTTACTTCTACATCTCTACGGAAGAATGAGAGCTGAGAATTACTACTGATATGCCTGGACTTCACTGAAATCAATGTGAGCTGCAAGGAAGATACAAAATAGTTTATCAAGATGTGGATCCTGAGTGGGTAGAAATGGTTTATGTTGCTGCAATTTGATTACAGCAATGACAGGTCAACAGGGAGAAGAAATTAGGAATACAACAAACAATGCTTGTAAATTAATGGTAAGATCACACATAAGTATCCAGAGAACAAGAACAGTACCACTAGAAAGGTTGAGTACAGCATGGGTGTATGTGTTTTATTTCCTTAAAGAGATGTAGCAGTTTAACAAAATGTTTCTCACTATACCTGAGCCTTCTTGTATGGATTTGTTTCCTTAATTGCTGGAAGGTATCTACGCCTTCCCATGATTGTCTGCACAAACCCGTCCTGGGTACACTTCTTCACTGTCTCTCTCAGGAATTTCTGAATACCTACAAAAACATGAAATAATAATATGTCATTTCTGGTGTCAGCTATCAGTTCGTCATATAAATCCCTGGTTGAGTCCACAGATATACTGCTAATTTTTACTAACAATATCATTCATTAATTATCATTATCAATATCATTTGCTAGCAATATCATTTTACTAACAATTCTTTCTTAGCAACTGTTATTCAACACTCAGACTTCATAGATCTAAGGAATGTCTTACCTTACACTGCTTCATGCTTAAGTCTTACATTTCATCATCATCACCATCACCATCATCATCATCATCATCATCAATATTATTATACAAAGGGCACTATTGCACTTACTGTTTCCACGTGCGGATCTTTAAAAAAAAACACTGATTGTTTTTGTGGCCACTGTCTCCCAAACATGGGAAACAATGCTCTGTCAAGAGGAAGGAGGCAAGAGGTGTTTCTAGTGGAGAAATAGCCTGACCAGAAGTTTTCTAGAGTTGTTTCATTTCAACAGAAAAGATTAAATGTGTTGCATTTACACACACACAGAGGCACAGCTATTAATAAAGAAACACATGTCCTACGCTCTTGTAACATAGTGAGAACAAATGGTTCCAAAGCTGATTCCAAACTGCTATGAAGATCTGAATCTGTTGATATATCTCAAATTTCCAGTAATTGTTTACTGAATAGCAGCAGCAATAACTTGTTTTCCCCAGAAATGAAGAAAGTTAACCAAAACAGATTTCCCTTCACAACTCTTCAATACAAAGTGTCCTATCGTTGCATGCCCTTAGTTCATTCACACATACATAAATGAATTTCAGGCTGAGGGATTTCCCAGAAAGGTATCAAGCCCTTATGCTTCCACTACCCAGGAAATCTGTGAACCAGACAGTTTGATGTTCACAATGCAGTTTTATTTATAACACTTTCAGATTCTCATTCTCTGTCTAACATGCACATACACAAACAGGTATCAGGAAAAACAGCTTCATCAATATATATAATCTACCTTGCTGCATCACTTACCGATGGTTTAAGTGATGCAGCAAGTGAGGACTACTTGTCCATGAATAACATTGAACCATCACTGCATTTAGTAAACTATTGAACAAGGATGCCAAGAAGAATAGATCACCGGCAATCTTTACCTGGGTATCTGGATTTGAAGGACTCAATGAAGCACAAAGCATCAGTTTCTTGAACACCCATCTGCTCCCCTAAGGATTTAGCTCCAATTCCATAGATTATACCATAGCAAATCTAGAAAAATGATAACTTTCTAATTTACTAGTGAATAACCAACAAGATTCAAGAATAAGACTTTGCTGGCACAAAACTGCTATTTCATTTGAAATATTAGATTTTACTTGCTGAATAATAGTTTGTTCAGCTGTGTAATTTTAAAGGCACTATACAGTGAATTATAGGAACGTGGTGGCTCAGTGGCTAAGATGCTTAGCTTGTCGATCGAAAGGTTGGCAGTTCAGTGGTTCGAATCCCTAGTGCCGCATAACAGGGTGAGCTCCCATTATTTGTCCCATCTTCTGCCAACCTAGCACGTAAAAAATGC
>JANHZT010004791.1:367230-379270 GCA_032468215.1 Stegonotus admiraltiensis
GAGGAAATGGGGATTTTGCAGTATCCTTCCCCTGCCATGCCCACCAAGCCACACCCATCAAGCCATGCCACACCCACTAAGCCACACCCACAGAACGAGTAGTAATTTTTTTTGAAAACCATCACTGGTCAGAACCTGCTGAATTTCACCCTTGTGCTATGGACTGGACATTACATTTCATCTATACCAAAAATTTAGACTTCAGAAAGAATCTCTAAGCTATTGAAATTCATCCTTGAGAGCATTGTTGAATCTTGTAGGAATTTGCTTTTATTATTTATTGATTTATTAGTTTGATTTATATGCCACCCTTCTCCAGAGACTCAGGGTGGCTTACGATGCATTAAGCAATAGCCTTCATACTTTTGTATATACCTGCTTAGTAGGGCTTTTTTAGTAGAGCTTAGTAGGGCTTTTTCTGGGGCAATGATTGGCTCACTAAACTGTGAGATCACAATTTATCTATCTATCTATCTATCTATCTATCTATCTATCTATCTATCTATCTATCTATCTATTAACATAGCCACCCATCTCACAAAAGATTTTGCGCAGCATACAATATTACATTTTAAGAGAATAGAGGCAGAAACAAAAGTGCCAACACACAGAAGAGAGGTAAACAACTTATTAGTGCTGCAGAAGACTGCAATGTTTTCTATAAATCCACCCAGGACAATAATTAGAAGAGAAGCAGAAAAATGCCTACATTGTCTCCTTGAGGACTTACATACGCAGAAGCTTTCCTTTCGATGTGGTAGAATGTTAGGCTTCATTTATTTAATTCATATCCTTCTCTTATGCCAAGAAATATATGAGAAAGCTTGTCAAACATTCCTGGCATTTACAATCTCAATCCATACATTCTATTTTGGAATCTAATTGTAAAACTCAAATTATATCTACATTTTCCCCTCTTCATTTTGTCTGCCTTCTGTCAGCCTCCTCTACAGATTTTGAAATTTCTAAACTTTACACCCTTGCTACATATGATAAATACCTAACAAACCTAACAGTGTTGACTATGGTAAAAACCCAGTTGTTTTTATAATATACTTCATACTCAATATAGGGCATTTATATCAGCATGAATCAATTGCCCATCTGGTAACAATGGGAAACTGCTATAATATTCCTTATCAGTATTTCCTTTTTCACACAGTGAAGTTGAAACCATGATTCATATTATAGTCTTACCCTAACTGTACAGCTGACATCTTCAGCTCTAGTCTAGTTTTCTGCAAATTTTCAGACCAATCTCAACTGGCATTTATTCTACTATTTTAGGATTATTGAAATATATAGGAACACTGCAAAATTGAGCCTCGTTTTTGCAATCCACTGTAGGCAATGAGGATAGTGCAAAGTCAGGACAGGGCACTAAGTGCCACACACACAGAAGATAGGCCTTGGAAAGACTCCAGGAAGAAGAGCAGTAAGCTAATGGTGGAACTATGGCTACCCTTGACCTGACTCAGCAGTTCTCCCAGCAACAGTGAGGCTTTGTTGCACAGACCACACAACTGGCAGCCTGAAGTTTCTCACACCAGCAACATCAAATTCCAGGATTCCCAGTTGCTCTAATAGGTTCCACAACATCAGGCTTTTCAAGCAGGGGAATGTGGTGAAAGAGGAGAGTTGGACCTGGCCACCCTGCCATGAAGATCTCTCTGCTCTCAGAGACTGAGAAAGATGATCAGCCAGCAAGCAAGATTTTTCTATTTAAGGAAAGGAAGGACTCTGCCAGCTGAGGACACAGAAGAGAGAAAGGTACTGGTAGTACTCAACTTATAACCACAATTGGGAACAGAATTTTGATCACTAAGCAACATCATCATGAGACTGCATGGCTTAGCAATGGCAATGCTGGCACTCACTTTTACTTGTTGTTTACTGAATTCCATCAGTTGATAGCCAACAGCCCATCCCAATCCAAGCCATTCCAGGTTTAGTTCCTCCCAGCCTCAAGCACTGATAATTAAGGGGCTGCCTCCTCTTCAACACCCCCTCCCCATCTTCTCCCTGTCCATCTCTGCTCTTTTAGCAATCCTGCCCTCTGCCTCGTGGGCAGCAAGCAGCTCCAGAACCCTGAGGCTCTTCCATGCTGTGGCTCAGAGGCTTCTTGGCATTGCTACAGTTCTAGGGTTGCAGGAAACCCCTGAGCTGCAGCAAAGACTCACCCCCCCCCCCTTTGCACCAGCAGTGCAGTACAAAACTCCAGCCACCCCAATTGCTTGGCACAAAGATCCAGGGCCTTGGGAAGCTCCAGCAGCACAGCCAAAGCCAGAGTTTCCCAGGAAGTTTCAGCCACTCCACTAGCACACTGTAAAGCCACAGCAATGCCTCAGCAAATCCCAGCAGCATGGTGCAAAGCCACCACACTCCAGGAAAGCTTAGCTGCCCCAACCCAGTCCTAGCCACAGTTGCACTCCATCACCTCAGTTGTCTTCTTCCTGCAGCTGCTGAACTGCACCCAGCTTGACCCTATGCCAGGCAGCTGCCGACTGTACCAGGCCTTCTACTTCAGGCTACATCCAAATTGTGTGAGACCTTCTTGCCATGCTTCACAAGGCCTCAGAAGCCTTCTAAAACATTGTGAGAAGGCTGTGTACAATTTGGAAAAAGCCAGGTGTGGCCTTCTCTGAGGCTTTGTTTGACCTCTTCTTTAGCTCCAGATCTGCTAGTGTGGGGTGGCCCGGCCAGGGTCAGGGGTGTGTGTGTGAATGGCATGTGCATGTGCAAGTTCCATTGGTGCAAGTAGCAGACATGCACGCCCTCCACTTGTGCAAATGGAACTTCATGTGTGAGCGGAGGATGCTTGCACTCATGCGCAAAGCTCCGCTCGTGCGAGCTGCATGTACTCACACAAGCAGCGGGCACGTGTGCTTGTGAAGCTCCACTCACGTCAGTGGAGGGCGTTTGAGTGGAGGATGCTTGTACTCGTGTGTGAAGTTCCATCAACGTGAATGGAGTTTTGCCCTCCGCATACGCGAATGGAGCCTCACACGAGCACAAGATCCACCGCTCCTGTGAGTGGAGCTTCATGCATGTGTGCTTGACCACTACTCCCGTGGCCCGGTAGTGGGCCGTAGTCCTGGGGTTGGGGACCCTTGGGGTAGCCAAAAGGTCAGAAATTGGGGAGAGGGGAGTCGAGAGGAATTAAATGCTCCTGCAGTTATAAGTGCAGGTGAGCTGCCACCCACCCAAATTTTGATCATGTGACAGTGGGGGCATTACAATCTCAGTCATAAGTCCCTTATTCATTGCCACCATAACTTTGAATGGTCGCTGAATAAATAATAGTCAACGATTATCTGCATTAGGAATTGGGCAGTTCTTAATGGGATAGGTTTCCTAGATTTCCTAAATATGATCTTGAAAAATATTACAAATCAACTCAGTAATAAAATACAATAGAGGTAGTCTAATTAATGAAATACACTCCCAGCTTAGTGGCCAAAGTAAAATGTCTATTTCACAGCTCTATTTTGTAGTAAAGCTGTTTTTTTAATTACATTAAATAGTGAAATACCACGATGCTTAATTTTCAACTATGATATTCTTAATTTTCAACTTACTAGAAATTTCATATACACCAAACATGATACAAAATTTATATTATATACCTGATTAAATAGTAGATATTTAATCATGGGCATAGAGAAAGGTTTTAAAAAATTGTTCAACTAAATTGATATCTCGAGAAAGATGTACATTTTCAAAATTACCTGTTTAGCTTGTTGCCTTAAATTATTCCCAATATCTTCGGGATTAACCTTCTTCCACTCAGCTGCAATGCTTCTAAAGACATCGACGTTGTTACCAAAGGCCCGGAGCAGCCGATCATCAGAACAAAAATGTGCAAGGATTCTTAACTCAAGCTGAGAGTAATCAGCAGCCAAGATCAAGCCACCTATGATCAATCATGCAAAATAATTTCTAAATTAACTGATTTCCTTGAAATCACAAATAAGGGCTTCTTTCTCTCCCTTACTAATCTTTCAGTGAAAGATACATGGATATGGGTAAATTCCTACTTCAGTTTCAACAGGTTTATCCCTTGATGTAGTTGATATTTGATATATCGTAATAATCCCATAAAATACAATTCAGAAAAGGCTAAGTATCATATGTTTACCGCCCCCCCCCTGAAGTCTCTGTGGACATACAAAAAAAGCTAAATTTCTTCTCTTCCTCAACAGTGTTCTGTGTAGAGGGTGATAAAGAAGAAACATTTGAAGTCTGGCTTTTTCCAAAGTATGACAGTTGTTTATGTATAGGCATCCTAAGTAAGGAAAATACCAAGTACATAAAACTCTTAAAAGCCTCTATATGTGCTGATTTGGAGCTAGAAAGTCATACATGTAACTCATTCATCTATCTACAATTGAAAGAAAGATTTACTTTGTGTAACAAAAATTGGGGTTTTGAAACTGCTAAAAATACATTTGAAATGTACTAATGATGAACATCTGATAGCCAAGGTTTATAAAAGGTTGCTACAATTAAACCTAGAAATTGAATATGTTAAACATTGTCTGATTCAGTGGGCAAGACATTTTGGTTATAATATAAAATTAGAGCAATGGAAAAATATGTGGGTTAAAGCAGGGTCCCCAACCTTTGAGCCGTAGCTCATTTGGAACTGGGCCGTGCAAGAAGTGGGCAAGCGTGCACATGCAGCTCCACTTGTGTGAACGGTGGGCGCACATGCAAGCAGGCGAAGCTCCATTTGGGCAAGCGGAGGGTGGGTGTGACCACCACTCACACAGAACCATTCCCTCTCCCCCCCCCCATGCCCCGCCTTTCAAGTTGGAAAGGTTGGGGACTGCTGGGTCAAAATTGAATATAATTCATATTGAATTATAACCTTAAGGAGAATTTCTATAAAATGATTTACTGGTGGTATTTAATGCCAGATAAACCAGCAAAGATGTATAAGAGTGTTTCAAATAGTTGTTGGAAATGCAAGTGCGAGGAGAGTACTTTTTTGATATATGGTGGACATGTGACAATGCAAAGAAATATTGAGTAGAAATCCATGTTTTAATTCAGAAAAATTTAAAAATGGACTTACAATGGAAACTGGATTTTTTTCTTTTTCGACTATTAGATAAAGATACAGGAAAAAATTAGAACGTTGTTGCTACACATGCTGATAGCTGCAACAATTTTATACATCCAGGAATGGAAAGAAGTGTCAACTCCCACAATGGAAAAATGGATTAAAATGGAAATAGAGAAGTTGACTCTGCTAATTAGGGACAAGAATAAAAATAGTTCTGTTGTAACTTGGAAACCTCTCTTTCTGTGTGAAAGAGAAAAAAATAAAATTTTGCCTTTGGGTTTTGACAATTAAGGGGGTTATTGCTATAGAAATGGCTAATAGTTACTATTTGGTATAACTAAAAAGCTGATATTATAATTTCATTATGTATCTTTCTCCACCAGAAAAGTCACTGCTTTTTGTTTTTTATCTCCTCCCCTTATTCTATCCCCTCCATCTCCTTTGCTTTCCCTTTTGTCCATTGCCTTTATTTTTTATTTGTATTTTATACTAAGAAATTTTTTTAGTAAATATATATTTCAAAAAAGGCCCCTACATGTGTTATTATTAATCCAAAATTTTATATTGTGAAACATCAACATGTGGCTAAGGCACTAATATATTAAATATAACTACTAATAAAATGTCATTAATAATTTTCATTGTATTATTGATAGTTTTTATAGTTAATAGTATTATTAACTATATTATTATTATTATTATTATTATTATTATTACCACCAAAATTTTATTGGGTGAATTGATCTTGATAATAAATAGTGAAGTTCCTAAAAAACCTATCACCCTGTTTCTGAAAAATATGGCTTTCCACATGATTCAGAGTTACAATAAGACCTTAGTGACTATTGTGTGCAGCCCATGTTCTAATTATATTATTAGATTTTTATCTTGCTTTTTTAATACTTATATTTCAAGGTGGCAAACAAATCTAATCCTGCCTCCTCCATGAGAGCATGACTTGCCCGAACTCACACAGCCGATTTTCTTGTCTACAGAAGGCCTAGAACAGTGATGGCTAACCTTTTTCCCATTGCGTGCCAGGAGACGACAGCGGGGGGGATCATGTGTGTGTGTGCCCACACCCATAATTCTATGCGCCCCGCCCCCGTGCATGCGTGCGTACCCCCCCTGCTCCTGGCACACGATAGCACCTGGCTAGAGAGGCTCTGGAGCCAGGTGAGAGAGAAAAATGGGCCTTCCCCATCACCACCCCGAGGCCCTCCAGAGGCAGGAAACAACCTCTTTCCCTACTTCTGGTGGGCCCAGAAGGCCCGAAAACCAGCTGGCCGGCGCATGCATGCCCACTGATATAGGTTCGCCTAGAACATTTGTGATAAAAAGAATGGGCATCTATTTTATAGAAAAATGCTTGATGGGATTTCTGTTGTGGAATTCTAAGCATTGAAATTTTATTAAAATCATGGACAAATGCAAACTTTTTTTATGAATGTACAAAAACAAAATAATGTGATTGCCACCAAAATTATGTTTCTTCTTTTCTAATGTTGAAGGGTAAGGACTGTTAAAGTCTGACAGAGAGGGAGAGTAATTCAAGCAGATGGCAATTGCTGTTGTTAAGCAAATTCTGCATGGTCATTAAGTGCAATGAAGTCAAAACAATTTTAAGGCATTACCTGGAAATGGTACAAAGGCATGTCTCATGCTAACAGAAAATAGTATTTTCTTCCTGTTTGATATTTCTTCAGTTAGACTCTTAGGTCCACATGGTAACACAGAATGTTTTCCACATCTATAAAATATGTTTTAAATTAAAATGTGGCTTATTATTTATTTCTATATGATTCAACAAGTAAATTAATATGTGTGGTGAATAAATACAAAATATACTCGCTGGTTATTGTCATTAACATTCAAATCAGCAGTGGCAAATCTTTTCAGTTTGTCTTCTCTGGGAGCCACAGCCCTATGGAGCATATTGCATCATTTCTCTGGATGGATGAAATAGAAATTTTCTTTGGTTTTGAGGAGATTTAAGGGATCAAACAAGTGCCTCTCCAAATTTACAGGGATTTTTAAAGGAACTATAAATGGCTTTCCTCAAACTCTGATTTCCAGGGGGGAGGGGAGCATCCAAAATAGAGGTAAGCAAAGAGTACTTGCTACCCTTCTTTCTTGGCTCATGAAGTCACTACCTTAGCTGGAGGGTTGGTGTCATCAGAGCTCTTTTCATGAAGCTTCCCTTCCCAGAAGCTCTTATCTACTGGGCTTCTGTCACACACTTCTTAACTGACTTCCAGTCCTTTCAGATTGGTCCAGTCCATTCTGAATTTCAACCAACATTTGGTTTTTCCCTCTTCTGTATCCCTAGTGACTAAACTGGTGAAAAGAAGTCAAGAACATCTACTCTCAGGCTCTTCACACTACCAGCATTTTTGGATTTCTGGTTCTCACTACCACTGCTGCTCTAGATTTTCTTTTCTGGATTACAGAAACCATCTTATATTAGTCAATCAAATCAATCCAACTTTTAGTCTAAGGGTTACTGGTCTTAAAAGTGGAAATATTTCCACATCTTTTGATCTTCAACTGTTCATCAATATACCTTCTCACAATACTAATTCTAGCTATTTTCAGCTCCTTTAGACAAATTGCTGTCTCAGCTGTATTTCTGGGTGAGGTTCTAATAAAAAGGTGAGATATAAGTGTAGTAAGCACAATCAATAAATGCAAGCAGAATGTGTTTCTAATATCATAGTAGTAATATCATGTCTTTTCAGAAATGTGACCCCCAAAATCTAAGAAATGAAATTAAAATTTCAAGTAGAAATAATGTACTATATTTTTACCTGCTTCTTAAAATACGGTGTTGTTTTTGAAAAGGTGGGCTCTCTTCAACCATAGTTGGCATTTCAATCTCAAAATCTTTAGGTACATTCTGTATATTGGGTTCTCTGAAGCTTATGCGACCTACAAACATAAAGCAAAGATAAATGTAGGCTTGGAAGATGAAAGATGGTGTCATGGTTGTGTCAGACATAGAAACACAAAAAAGTGAGTTTGTGATGGATATATGGATTGCAGGCTTACATGGTGCAAGGAGATTTCGTTAAAACTTTGATGGCAAGAGGTAATATGCTTATTTTAGAGACTGTTCAACATTTTATGCATTTTCAAACATTTCTTGCCTCAAAATTATAGGAAACCATGCTATGTCTTCAGCAACTAAAGTTGGGGGGTGGGTGCACAGTCCACGGATAATTGTTAAATTTGCTAAGATAATAACTTGCTACCTGTAGCACTTTGAAATTGAGAAACAGGATAGATCCTTTCCATTCCTAGGACAGGGTTGAAAAGTTTCTCCCTCTGTAGTGGAAATATCACTTTGGTTATTGCATTAGTGATCTTTCTCCATTCTAAAATCAGGCCAGGTAAAGGGTGCAATTTCTTCAATTTTTCTAAAACATCCTATAGAAATAAATAAGTTAAACCAATTAAATGTTTTTCTGTTTACAAGATTATTTGAAAATTTCACTACTATTTACTTGCAACAATCATTAGAATACTATTTTTCTAAATTACCAGATAACTTGAGGAAATACATATTCTTTCTTTGTACTGAATATACCTACCAGTCAAGATTGAAGTTTTGTCATTTTATTTATTGCTAAGTAATAAAAATGCCTTTTTTAAATTAGCAAATATTAAAATAAATTATACTTTTCTCTCATGGAGGATCAATCCCCTGTGCAGAATGCTTTGACACTCTGTCAGTCTGTTCACTGAGGGAATTTTCAATATATTCTACAAATATAATGAATCTTTTCCATATTATATGTGTCTCCCTTTTGCAAGCTAAGTATAGGAAATACCAACGGAACTGGCAATTCTCTTAGAAAGAAAAAGAAAAAAGAAAAAAAAACATTTCATGTAACAGGAACAGTCCACTGATAAATTAAAATTGGGGATAATGATAGGAAAGTGCAAAAAGCATTGATGATTGAGAATATTTACATGTAAGACACCTGAATTTTAAAATAAAGGATGAATCAAGCTATTTATTTATTTATTTATACATCAAGCACTGTGTAAACAAACAGTGAATGAATGAATGAATGAATGAATGAATGAATGAATGTTATTGGCCGCCCATTTTACCATAGGGTAACTTTGGGAGGCTTACAGTCACATAAAATCTACAACATGAAAAGTTAAAAACAAACATTAAAACCAAAACCACATGGGGAAGGGCAGGGGCAGAGTTGGGATCTGTTTACTCAATCAACCACCTCCATCATGCTAATCCCCCACCAGGCCACAAGCCAAATGGCAGAGCCACGTCATTACGAAAAGGTAGGAGGGTATTACTGTAATCCACTAGAATTTAAATAGGCAATTGGATTGCTTATGGAATTCAGCTCTTAAGGACTGTTCTTCTGTTAAGAAACAGAATTCCTCCACATGATTTTGAAGAACCCTATCGTGCAAGAATTCTGGCTGATGAATGATAATGTAAGTTAGAAATTATTAACAAAGCAGAAATATAGTTCCTTTTTTGGGGTAAAATGGTCATTCCACAAAGTTAAATCAAATAAAAACTATACCTTTGTTGTACTGAACTGTTTACTCAGCCTGGCCCGATTCTTATTTGTTGTTGCTTTTCTAGTACAACCCAACACTTTCTTGCCTCTTTGCATTTTTAGTTCTCCGTCTGATGGCAACTTCTGCTCCAGAAATAATACCTGAAAGAGAACACAGCATCATGCAATTGCATCTTTTCTTAATGCTCAACACAACTTTTCAAATAATATTTATATCTTATTCCTCAATGAGCAGAAAACAGAGTGCCTAATACTTTATCCTCCAGTTTTAATCTCCTCTGAGTAGAGTAGATGGTTTTCTGCTCTGTCATCCAGGGAAGTGTGCTTTTGAACACTCAAAACTCTTCTTAGTTCTAGTCCAGCACTTCACCAGCTATTTAAACACTTTCAGGTTTAAATAAATTATCATCACTGAAATGCAAAGATATATAATACAGAAAATAATGAGTTGCTTTCTTAACTTTTATTAAAAGTTCTATTTATGCATTATTGTAAATCTGTTTTAGTTCTACAATACATAATGCTAAAACAGGCTAAGATGAATCTCTTTACTTTAGGTTAGCTTTGGGAAGGGGTCTATGTAAGCTTCCCACATGTTAAGATCATGCCATCAAAAATGGCTGAATTTCAGCAGTAAGATTTTAGACTACTTTGGCACAACAATAAGTACTTCTATAAAAGACTGGAAACTTTTTATGGACTTTTTGGAAAAATGGATAAAAATGAACTGGTGATTTTTGGATTTGCTGATTAAAAGCAGTTGCATATGCAACAAAGGTGTACAATATAGTTCTAGAAGGGGAGAAATTATTAAAATTATTTAAATTGTTTGTAACTGCTGTAAAGAAAATCGAAGCTGCTTCTTTTTTTTCTTTCTCAATATATCTGTTTTTTTCTTTTTCTATTTTTCTTTTACATATTTGTGCTATGAAAATATTTAAGCTACTTGAGGAAGTTGTAAAGAATAGAAATTGAGTGATTTGCCTTCCAAGGCTTCCCACTATCATTTAAATGTCTCCAAAATTGGACTAAAAAAATTCCAACACACACACACTTCCTGGAGATACCAGAATGTCACTTGATGTCCTTCCATGGCCCTTCAAAAATCAAGAGACAGAATTACAATCTATTTTAAGCTAATATTGAAGTCTTGCATCAAGAATTTTAAGGAACTGACAGTTTTAAACATATTTTAGAGGTTTTAGTTACTAAGTTTCAGGCTTTAAATGTTGTTTAAATGAACTGCCTCACTGTTTTTAAAATGTAGAATATGAATGTAAAAGAATAAGAGAAAAAATAGCTCAGATAGCAAAAAGCATTTTGGAAAGACTGGCATCAGAACAAAATTATGGCTGGGTTAAGCTACAAAACAAAACGAAAGAAAATTGGCTGGTGCTGGTGTGCGTGCCCACAGAGAAGGTTCTGTATGCCATCTCTGGCATGCGTGCCATAGGTTCGCCATCACGGATATAGTCTATGGAATGAATTAATGGGCACGAAGAATGGGCACATACCAACAATAGTCAATAAATTTGGGGTCAAGAAATTAAGCTTATAATTATAAGAAATTACAAGCTATTAGAAGCATTCCATGAAGTGTTTTATCAAAAAGTTGTCACAAACTGTATTTCAGGCAATATTTATTCTACTTTAGACACTGCAAGATTGACAGAAAAATGTGAGCAAGCATTTAAAAAATAATTTTAAAACTAACATTGAGAAAACATTTTTTTCAGAAGCAGTTAGAATTTTACTGGTTGAACAGAGGCAACAAACTTCTTTCTATCAAAATTTCATTGATGATGCCTGAATCAAAACATAATTTGTTCATGTAAGTTTATCACAATACCTCAGCAACATCATCAGGACAGGTCAAGGAGAAACTATGACCTGCCAGCTGGTATATCCGATTCTCAATCTCATTCAATTTTGCTTCCATAACATGTTTCTGGGCCTCACATTCTACTGTGCTAAAACCTATTCCATTGAGCTCCAGCAAGGCCAAGCAATACTGATTCGGCATCTCCACTGTATGAAAAATACCTATAATAATGACAAAAGAAGCGAAACACAATTTTAGTTACATTCTACAAAATATATATTAGCATTTTAGAATATTTAAATGAAAGCTGCTACTTGCTTCTATTTTTGTCCTGCCCCTTCATCACCCATCAACTGTGTATTCTGCAGAGCATGTGTACAATGCAGAATGAACTTATGTTTCAAAGAATGGAATGCTAACACATTATTACAATCTCAAAAAAAAACCAATCAGGAAATAAACTAGAAAGTAGTTGTTGTTAGTTGTGAAGTCGTGTCTGACCCATTGCAACCCAATGGACAACGTTCCTCCAGGCCTTCCTGTCCTCTACCATCCTCTGGAGTCCATTTAAGCTCATGCCTACTGCTTCAG
>JANHZT010004791.1:423717-435642 GCA_032468215.1 Stegonotus admiraltiensis
TTTGCTTCCTGTTCTAACTGTACACCGCCTTGAGTCCTATTTTGGAGAACGGCGGTCTATAAATCAAATAAATAAATCAAATAAAATAAATGATAGTATCTCCAAGAGAGACGTTAAAATCTGCCCATGCAGTACAGCCATCCAAGCTATACCATCTCCTGCAGCTGCAGGACAAGGAGGACTCTTTTAGGCAGCTAAGGCCTACTTTCACCTTGGTCAGAAGCAGGGACAGGAACACATCCTACAGTACAGCAAAATGACGATGGCCCAGAGCAGCTTGTCAAAGTTGCTGGAAGGAATATCATAAAGAGACCAAGTTGGATCATTCTGCCTGTCCCAGGTCCACAGGGAGAAATATGTAAGAGTCAGCCTGATATTAGATTTCCTGAGAAGGAGGAAGAACCTGTGGCTCTGCCTACCTACATAGGAGCTCTAAGATGCGACATGTGACCATGTTCTGGATCATGACGTGGGGAAGGTATAACCTGACTCAGCCCAAAAGATGGAGTGGGTGGCAGGTGGCATCTCCAACTTCCTACATAACCAGAATGGCAGGAAAAAGGAAATGGAAGGGAACAGTTAAAGGTCAATTTCTCCAGGTGAGAACTGAATTGGAGGTTGCAGGAATAGGCTTTTGTTTTTCAAAGTTTTCAGTTTAACCTTGGGTGTCAAGTCTTACCAGACATTCTCCCAAGGAGGTTGATTGGATCCAGGTCCAGTTCCGGTTATAGTGCAGCCTCCTGGGGTCCTGAGTGGAGAGATAAAGGATGATTAGACCTACATTAGGGGCCAATTTGTGGAAAAGGAGTAATCTGAAACTAAGTTTCTGGAGGAGGACAGAGAAGCACTCTGGCATCACCTGGTCAGGTGCCATTTTGTCTCATACCTGCAGTCCTCTAGCTCAGTGGTCATCAACTGGTGGTCCGCGGACCATTGGTCCGTGAGAAAATTTTGGTGGTTCGCAGAGAAATCTTTGCATTTCTCTCTAGGAGCCCAGTCAAGGTTTCCTGCACCAATCGCTCTTCAATGCTTTGATTCCCAGAGACAGGATGGGATCCTTCAGGCAGTTAGCTTGGCCTCCTGTTAGCGGAGAGAAGCAGCCAGAGTCAACCCCAGCTTTGCTGTCCATTGTGGACGCTGGATCGGCCCCCTGCAAACATTCGTCTCTCAAGCACTTGCTGAAGTGGCACGAGAAACTTTGGCCAGGCTCCTCGAGAGACGAGAGTTTGCAGGAGGCCGATCTAGCGTCTGCAATGGACAGAAAAGCCAGGGTTGACTCCGGCTGCTTCTCTCTGCTTCCAGTGCTTCCTGGATGCGGTTTACCGCTCCAAGCCTCAAGCCCCAAGCGCCCCGCCATCAGTCCCCCGCAGCAGCTCCCCTCTAGTCGGCAGGTTGAGCCCAGCGCTGGCTCTCGTATGCCAAGCTGAGCCCTTCGTCTACTTCAAGCCATCCCCCATCAGGGGGACCCCACCAAGCCCTCACCACCCGTTCCATCCTTCTGCCCCCAGCCAGCCTTTTGGATGAGGTGGAAATACTGGATCTTCAGAGGTTGGGTGGCTACGGCTGGGAAGAAAAGAAGAGCAGCAGTGGTTCCAGGAGTAGGAGGAGGAAACCTCCTCCTCCTGGAAATATCTTTGAGGTATCTTTGCCTGACTTTTCCAGACAAAGCCAATTAGCTCTTTCCCCTTGTTTCCCTGTGGCTCTTTCTGGGGGGAAAAAAAACCTGACACCTCCTCCTTTTTGTACCCAGCTGGCACTTTCCAAAGCTGGCTTTTCCAGTGTTAGCTGCCCAAATTCCCTTTTATTGTGATTTTAAAAAAATATTATTATTTACATCGGCCGACCCTTTCGGACATCTCAATTTTTCTCATGGATTTCCTCCCCCCCAACCATTACTTTCCCAAGTCCTCCATTTGCTTCCAACCTGCTTTTTTTTGCCTGTGCGATTTAAAAACAAAGATTTAGAAACATCGGGCTTTAAAGGCTTCTCTTTGTATTGGATTGGTGGATAAATCCCAGGCATAAATATGCCTATGCATTTAAAATGGGAATGAGTAGAAATTTTTAAAAGAAATTTAGCATGGAGCTGGGGGACTGAGATTTGTTAGCTTTGCTTTCTTTGCTGAATTGCCTTGATTATGTTGTGCAAAAAATAATAATGGTGCACTGCTTAAGATTCTACGTTGATGCTGATTAAATTTAAAATAGGACAGTTATGAACAGTGTACTGTAATGTAGGGAAGAAATGATAAAATGGAAAAAAGCTGTAGTGCTTCCTGAATGTGGTTTACTGCTCTGAGCCCCAAGCAGCAGGAGACAAGGGCTGCCTTGGTGCCACCAGCTGGCGAAAATATACCGCAGCAAAGGCGGAATGCTGATACCACGCAAATGCAAGTAGCGCTTCGCTCCCGCACATTCCAGCCATCGCCACTGCTGCTTCGGCCCGCTTGGGCCGCCCCCTCCCCTTCTGCAACAGCACCATTATCTTGTTTCGGCCAGCAAGGGCTGCACTCCTTTTTGCATGTTGCACCACCTGCAAAGTTGCACATTGCATGTGCCACCCCCTGTGACGGAGATTTCCAGCCCATCATGGGCCGGTCCCATATTCCAGAGCTGTGGTAGTCACAGAATTGGCCCTTTAGTCATCCCAGAGCAGCTCCAGGATGACTAAAGGGCCAGTCCTGTGACTACCACAGTTCTGGAAAATGGGACTGACTTTCCCACCAATGTCAGCAAGCCACTGTCAGTCTGCCCGTCTTCGTTTTCCTTCACTCAGACTGACCAAGCTTCTTGAGAGAAGGAACATAAAAGAGGTTTCCAGAAGCAAACAGGTTGGCCCGAAAGGCGGCTGAGCCTCCCCCCCCCCCCGTGGTCCACGGGATTTAAAATTATGAGTTTGGTGGTCCCTGAGGTCCAAAAGGTTGGAGACCCCTGCTCTAGCTTCCCTGTGGTCTTTCACCGTCAGAAGAGAAGTGTTTCTATTCGTAATAGCCACCAACTTGCAAGGCTTTCGCCATGCCTTTCAGCTGTGTGTTCTGGAAAAGAAGTGACAGTTCCTCAATGGTAATACAGATAAAAATAGGGCACCTCTTTGAAATTTCACGGGGATTCCAGGCCCTCTCCTTCAAGGTGCTCAGGTTCCCTAAGGTGTTTTCATATTCTTCAGGGGAACCCTTTGAATGACAAGAACTCCTCCATGGCCACTCAAAGAAGTTGAAAAGAGATTCAGAACTGCTATTTCCATGGAATCAATTGACTTTAGAATAAAGAGAGGACTAATCAGATTTGAGGCATTATAAAGTGTATTAACACTTAGTGTGATCTTGATTCTATATCTCTGTTAATGCAGCCTAGGAATTCATTGGGTTTTTTGGCAGCTGCAGCCCACTGCTGACTCATATTTAAGTGATTGTCCACTAGGATTCCCAATATTTATACTATATACTATATATTTATATTTAATATATTTATAATATATATATCGCTCTGTCTCTCTCTCTCTCTCATGGATTTAATACTAGTTGTATATGCTGATTTGTAAAGTCTCTCCAGTCTGAAAAATCCTAGATACCACTCCTAGATATGTGTACCCTATAGTTAGCTTTCCTAATAAAAACAGTGTGCATGGAGCTATTCAAGATAAGCAAGCTCAAGAAACAGGCACAGCAGAATTCCAGGAATGTTCTTTATTGTTGTAGGGAAGAAAAGCAAAATCTTGAAACTTGGCAGTTTCTCTCTAACCCATTTTACATGATCCAAAATCAAGGTGGTGTTGTTTCATGTTTCTTTCTTATACTTTCCTCTTCCTTAAAATTGAATAATATTTTCTGAAAGTTCCCCCCACCCCCACTATATTCCTTCTTTCCCTGTTTAAGATTTATGTTAAGTTCTATAATATAAAGATCTATATTCTTTCATAAGTATACTGAGTACATGAAATATATACAGTAAACAGTACACAAAAATAATGATGTGCATTAAAAACAAAACAAACATGAGTTTTGCTTTATGGTGGATGAATACTTAATAGGTAACTGTTATATTACAAAGTATCATTTATACTGTAAAGTATAAACTACAAAGCATCTGATAAAATTGCCTGTATTTTCCCTGTGGTATATACAAAAGGACTTAAAAAAATAGAAGGCTAACAAAGGAACTGGTCAAAATACATCTCTGGGAAAAAGACCAGGACAACATGATAGAGATCTTTCGCTCTCTCTTTCATGCACACACACATGTAGGCACACACACACACACACACCTTAATTCATTAAAACTATTATTCCATATGTTAAGAGATGCACAGTATATTTTAAAAATTCCATTTATGTTACAAAGGGAAAACAAACTTGAAGATACAATAACTGTGCCTCTGTGAGTTCTCTTTGGAAAGGAAGCAAATAATACAGTGTCTCTCACTGTTTGGCCAGTGCTTCCTGAATATCCTCAATACATCCATTTAGGTCCATTTTACTGAGAACCTGATTGATCTGCTCCATAGTAGCGTCATGGTTTGCCAATAGTCTCCACTCTTTTAGTGTCTCATATTGCGCATCCCGCCTATGCTGATGATCCAAAAAAATCCTGTCAATTGTATTTTCACTCAGTCCCAGGTACCTCATAAATTCCTTCCATCGTAACACTGGTACAGCATTCATCACAGCATATAAAACCACAGGACCTGGGGTAGGGGGAAACATTCAGTTGAAAAAATGCATCTAACATTTTTATTCTTTCCTCAGTACCAGATTCTCTATGGTAAGAAAGTTTTAGTATATATAAGTATATTAGAAACAGAAGGCAACAACTTGAGCTCCCATATATTTATCTGAATAGGACAATTATGCAATAAAAACTTAAGGTGGAAGCATTAAATCCATTCCATTGAAATTTTAACAACCCCTCCCCACATTAATCATCTATACAGTATTCAGTATTTCTACCCAGATAAGTAATTCCAGGGGTGTCAAACTCACAACCTGAGGGCCAGATGCATCACAAGCTGGCCACACCCACCCCTTTTAGCAAAGGCAAAAAAAGTCATGATATGTCACGTGATGACATGACACGAGTTTGACACCCATGAGTTATTCTATAGCCATTAGCAAAACTATTAGAAAAAATATTTATTTTAAAATGTCCACTATATTTGTCTGTTGTAGGATTCCTCAAGATCTAGATTCTGACAGTTTTTTAGCAATGAAATTTTTACTTTTAAATACCATTCATTAAAGAAATAAATAGTACTTGTATAAATGTGTTCAACACAATGAGATGAGATTTCTTTTCATAGCTGCAAAATTACTATCACAAAATATTGAAAAACTAAAGTTCATCATTGTGTTGGACACATTTACCCATGTGCTTAAAATGAATAAAAAGTAATTTCAAAGAGGAGCTTGAAACATAAATTTGGGGCAGTGGATTTTAGCTGCTTATTATACATAAGGAATGTGTCAGGGAATTACGCAGCCGATGTCCAAATGGAATCAGAGATGCTGACTTGAACCAGTTTTATATAAGTAAATATATTTACAATACATAAGATAGGCAAACAGGAGCAGGAACATCATCAGGGAAATCACGGAGAGCACACAGAGGAAAAAAGGCAGGAAGCAAGGAAACTCCCCCTTTACTCTCACAGCAACCAATCACAACTCATATTCCGTCATGCAGTGGCCACCTCTCTTCAGCCAATTAGCTATAACTTTGTGTTCTTACTCATTGTCCAACCCTTCCCTGCTCCGGCTACTAAATTCTAACAGAATGGTATTGTCCTGACAGAATCTAATACTAATTAAAACTGAGTTTGCTGAACATTTGAATTCTTAATCACAGGTATCAAACTCACCACATTACTGTCATCATGTGTTGTTTTGTGACATTTTTCCCATTCGCAGAGCTGGGGTAGGCATAGCCTGAGCGTGGCGCACCCGGTTTGCAGGCTGCCAGCTTGATACCCTTGTTCTTAATTATATGAATTGATTTAACTGAGAAGTGACAATGATGTTTTAATTCAGTAGGGTTTTGTTTGTACAGGTAATCCTCCAGTTACGAATGTAATGGAGCCTGCCAATTACATTTGTAACCCAAGGATTCGTTGGAGCGAATCACATCAAATGAACATGATCACTCCCTGCTTTCGCCCACTCATTAGCTAATCAAATGCGCAGGTCGTTAAGTACACATGAAGTATCTCAGGGTGGGGAAAACCATGGGAGGTCTAGTGATGGAACAGTCCACATGCTTCAGATCACCCAAGGCCTCCCACAACCGACTGAGATACTTCATGCTCCCTCCCTTGGGGGTCCCCCCAATTGCTCTCCCTCCACCATCCTCCCGAGCCGGGTCACTTACCTTGTGAAGATCTAGCAAGCTGTTTCCTCTCCAGCCTCTCTGCTGTGGTTCCTTTGCCTGCCTGCAGTCTCAGCATGAAAAGCGTTTGCAAACTGACGAGACTTTGGGACAGTGAAATCACATTTCTTCAAGCCTCCTATCGGGTTGTAAACACTTTTTACACCAAGACTGGAAGCTTCTGGTAACTGTGATCTCATACAAATCATGGCTCCCAGAAGCTTCCAGTCTTGGTACAAAAAGCGTTTGCAAGATGATGAGACTTGAGGCAATGCGATTTTGCTGCCACAAAGTCTTGTCGGTTTGCAAACACTTTTCAGCCGCATCTGGTGGAGACCTTGGTTTGCTGAGAACAGAGGCAAGTTCTTGGCAAACAAAGGCCTGTACTGGCAGCAAAAGGTTTTGCAAATGGACAGAAGGCCTCTCTGCGAAGCCTTTTGCCATGGATGTCGTGCAGGCCTCGGTTTGCCAAGAACAGAGGCCTAGAGTATTGTAGTGTGAGATCACGTGAGATCAGTAGAGCGCGATCTCGCGCTACTGATCTTGCATGATCTTGCAATATTTTAGGCCTCTATTCTCTGCAAATGCACTGAATCAGGCAAAGGAACTGATGGCTCACAAGATCGTAGCAAGGTAAGTGAGTCTCCACAGGCCCGGTTCCTGTGGAGTTCCTCTGGATACCCGGGTGTGGGGGAAATAGGGTAAATGTTGAAATGCCTCTGAGGTCGTTCGTAAGTGTGAATGACTGTTGTGGTGCTGCAACATTCATAATTTCGGGACTGTGTCGTAAATACCTGGGGGGGGGTACTTACTTGGGGAGTTATATTGTAACTTTGAATAGTCACTAACTGAACTTGAAGATTACCTGTATTATATCACTATCTAATATTTCTACAGTGAAATATTTATATTTTATTATAACCAAGTAAAAAGAAATGGGACCTGGGAATGTTTGAAACAAAAATAGTTAATGTAAATTTAAGAAGAGTACTATTGGCCCCATTTTGAGAAAAAGAAGCTATTATTTTGATCGTTTTAGTAAAAGAATGATGGATTATCTGTTAACTGTCCTGGATGTTTTAATGGCTTTAAACTTTCTCTATTGCCTCTCTGGATTTGCAGAAGTATATGTCACACTGCCTAGACCAGGTCAACTTAGTACTTTAAAATCTTCCTATACTGGCTAATATAGTAGTTCTTCAGAGAACAATACACCCTGTTCACATTCTAGATTTCATCTAGATAACACAAAGACAATATGATAACCATAATTTAAAAAGCACAACAAAGAATGTTCTTCCAGCATCAACTCAGAAAGCTCAAACTGCCCAAGGATCTGCTGATAACACTTCTACAGAGGAATTATTGAGTCTGTCATCTGTACCTCAATAGCTGTCTTGTTTGGCACAGCAACCAAACAAGACAGACAGACTTCAACAGATAATTGAAGGTCTGCAGAAAAAACAATCGCAACCAGTGTGCCTTCCATTAAAGACCTGTATACTGCACAAACCAGAAAGAGGGCTGAGAAAATATCTACAGAGCCTTCATATCCTGGATATAAACTATTTCAACTCTTCCCCTCCAGCTGCTGCTGTAGAGCATTATACGCTAAAACAACTAGACACAAGGTTTCCCCCATGCAATCACACTGCTGAACACTTAATTCCCACAGCACTTTCTCATTTTTCTTCTTTTTTCATCTTCTCATATTTCCTATCTTCTCCTATTGGTTTCTTATGATTTATCAATTGTTTTTGTAACTTATGGTTAATGATTGTAACTATGATATATGATCTATGGTCTATCACTTGCTGTTTATATATACACTGTGAGCTTATACGCCAGAGACAAATTCTTTGTGTGTCCAGTCACACTTAGCCAATAAAGAATAGAATTCAAGTCAAGTCTAGTCTGACCTAGCCTAGCATAGAAAAAGGCTTCCTATGTCCTTAAATTCTGGCACTGACAAATATTTGTGTGAACATCCTCTATGTTGATTAGTTATTTATCACAGGGATCCCCAACCTTTCCAGCTTGGTGGCCAGCAGTGGGGAAGGGAGAGGGAATATTTGTGTGGCCTGATTCTGATGGGCCACAACCCAGTAGTGGGCCATGGCCCGGGGGTTAGGGACCCCTGATTTATCTGTTTTGTAACCACAAATATTCCAATAATGATCAAAAAGCATAAAATATGTAAAGTGCCTAGTGTGAGTAATGTCTTTTCTTTTGAATCAAAACATGAGATCGCTCTGTAAACCTGAGGTACTGTAGTCTGGAGGGAGGTACTGAGGTACTGTAATCCTAGGAGGGAGGGGCTGCCTACAAGAGAGCTAAGAAGCAGCACAGCTTTGATATCTTGGAGGCAGGAAGAGGGCAAAGACAATCCTTTCTTAGCAGTTTACAGAATATACCTATAGTTATGTGGATTACTTTCATCTGGAAAGATTCTGTCTGTAGGTGAACAACAATAAAGAAACTAATCAGAAGTACTTCTATGTGTCATTCTCTATACTTTTTAATATTTAAGCAAGATTTCTTTCCTCCTGCTTTTTGGTCTTTTGATTGGCAGCCATATTCCACATATTCCACATGTCATCTTGGTAGATATACTGCACAAATATTTTAATAGCACCTGTCATCCACTCCAGTTTCTTAAAGGAAGTTGCACTTACTGTCAGAAATCCGTGTCTCTCTTGCAGATTTTATGCAGTCTGGCAGTTCTTGACCTTGGGCTTGACTTAGTGGTACCACATGCATGGTAGCCGAGATCATTTCTTCTTTAATGTCCAAAAGAGAGTTTTTTGTTTTATCTGCAGTCTAAGAACAAGAGGGACACACATACCCTGTTAGAAGGAATAACTAACATCATAGAGACCTCACCCTGTGGAAGGCTGGATTATAGGAATGGTGAACATGCGTGGAATTCCATAACTATGTACCCTGATGGAGTGGTGTAAGAAAAGAGCAAGGTAGAACAAAACCGCATTTATTTTGCCTCATTTGTTTCCTGGCCCTTCCCAGAAACCGATCTATGGTTTTATGCAATCCATTAATCATGAGGAAGCTAGAAATCAAAGTGATGAGGTACAGGACCTGCAGGAGCAGATCTTGGGCAGTCTGCAAAGAATCTTTGTCAAGATACATCTTTGGTTGTCATAAATTTCTTTACATCCGAGTTCCTCTAAATTCAGGGGGTTTGCTTCAAAAAGAGTTTAAACACAAGTTTGTTGTATTTATTATTTTTGGCCTGAAAGGGCAGAGATAACTGAGTCAGAGTCAGCCCTTCCTCCTGGAGAGCCAGTACGATGTCATGTTAAGATGTTAAATTACACCATGATTCAATACCACCCTCAACCCTGAAAGCACACTGGATGACTTTGGATCAGCCACTTTCTTTCACAGACCAATCTACCACTTTGACACCCACCCACCCCCTGCCACAGAATGTTGTTGTAGGCACTTTATAAAAGAGTGCTAGATATATTCCCATGTATTTATAAATAATGAAATGAAACACTACCTCTATGCACTGGCAATATACAATATTGGTAACTGAATTCATAATTCATTGGCATTGCAATGAATACTTCCACAGGTATATTAACGCACTAGCAGTATCAGAACATATGTCATCTCACTACCGGTAGGAACTGTCAGATTTGATTAAACATTGTTCAAGTTTAGTAGTAATAATGGTTAATATCTTTATCTGATTTTTTTTACTAAATTCATTGTGATCTCTTCATTGAAGTCTTACCACAAATAGCCCTAGTGTTTAAAACAGCTTACTGAATATTAAGAAAGTCATACCCATGCTGCTTGTGTTTATTATTTTATTTATTTTATCCCACCCTTATTATTTGTATAAATAACTCAAAGCAGTGATCATACCTAATATGCCTTTCTCCTTCTATTTTCTCTGCAACAACAATCCTGTGAGGGCTGAGAGAGAGTGACTGATCCAATGTCACTGAGCCAGCTTTCTAGCCTAGGGTCTAAACCACTAGACCAAGCTGGAAAATTTTATTTTATTTTATATCTAAATCATTTAAGGTTTAGTGATTGAAATAATGTCACTTAAATGCATTTTACATATATTCACTACTTTCCTTAAGTTTTCTCTGTATCTCATCTTCCTCCGTTGTAGGATACATCTCAAAAACCTCCACCTTAGCTTTCATGAATGCAGTCACAAATTAAGGAATAGGCAGCCGTGTGGTGTAATGATTAGAATGCAGTATTGCAGGCTGACTATTCTCACTGTCAGGAATTCGATCATGACCAGCTCTAGATTGACTTAGCGTTCCATCCTTCCAAAGTTGGTAAAATGAGGACCCAGATTGCTGGGAAAAATATGCTGTAGATCACTTAGAGAGTGCTGTAAATCGCTATGGAGTGGTATATAAGTCTAATTGCCATTGCTATTGCTAACACAAATCTAGGGTAAGAGTTTCCCCTTGAGTTGGAGTGTTGCAGGAATCTACAGCAACATGAATGGTTGTTTTTTCAACTTTACATCTAAATGTGATAACAAAATGATCCAGGAAACCTGGTACACTAATGACATAGTGGTAGATGGTTTCAGATCAGGTGTACTGGAAGCTGAAGCTGGGGAGGAAAGGGGAAGACTGAAAGGAGATCTTGTGATATTGGTTTCCAATATAAGAATATAAGTCCTGTTTGATAATCTACATTTAAATAATACACACTGACAGTTGCTGTCTACTTTCACTATATCTTTTTAGTGATTAGCATACAACTCTCCAATTGCAGTAGATGGTTTTCATAACTTGGGAATCTATGAAAGAAGTTGGATCTTCTATCTGCTTTCCAGGATGCTTTATAGTGATGGCAACATTAACACTAAAATAAGATTTGAGTATGACTTTCTGTATGCCAAATTTCGATGCTGTTCTCCTACATCTGAAATGGGTATACTGTATTCCCTCTGGTAAAATGGTCAAAGGATATGAAATCAGTAAAAGGGTTTCCCTCTGGCTCAGATGATCTATCTGTCTTGATAATAATTTCCATTGTACATGAAAGAAGGCATTAATGCTGAGGTGATTGTGCTAGGGTTTTATAATACTTGGTTAGCCTGTATTCTTTGGGATATAAAAAGGATTGCATTGTGTTGCAGAACCATATTCTGAACACTGAACAAGGTAGGTTGAGTATCTATTATGCCCTGAGAAATGGAAGCATATAGTATCAACAGCAATGTACCTCTAGCATTCAGAAGACCCAAAATAGAGGACTTCCGGTGGCACCGCCGTCGCTGACAAGTCGCTCCTTTGGGAGCGCTAGCCCCACGATTTCGTTAGAACCGTTGACAGCTAAAATCAGCTGTCTAGCGGTTCGAAAGTTTTCCTCTCGGGTGAAGAGGGGAAATAGAGCAGCTGGGGGGAGGTAGAGCTCCCCAAGACCCCCAGAAACTTTCCTGGGGATCGTTGGGTGAGAGCTCCCTAAAACCCCAGCAAAAGCTCCGGATCCGGGATGATTTCTGCTTTAAGCAGAAACTAGGCGACGCGACCATCCCTGCTAGCAACTTGAAAAATAAACATC
>JANHZT010004792.1:24947-41977 GCA_032468215.1 Stegonotus admiraltiensis
AAGGAAGGAAGGAAGGAAGGAAGGAAGGAAGGAAGGAAGGAAGGAAGGAAGGAAGGAAAAGATTAAAGTTACTTTTAGTTGTGAGCCTTCTGCCTCACTTTTAATATAGCCAGAATTAATGGAGTGAGTCTAATGAAACACATTATCCAACAAGGAGCTTTCTCCAATTTTTCAAGTTGAACGCAGCACTTCGCCAGCACTGGCTGGAGTTCACCTGCCTATTGGTGTGGCGTGTGGCTCTTTTTTGTAAAGAGTTAAGTCGTACACAAAAAAGGGGAACAAAGGTCAGCACCCAGTCGCCACTTGAATGTGAGATTTTTCTTTTTATTCCCCTTGATGTATACGAGGCTCTGTGTTATTAGTCTTAATGATGGAAAATTGTAGTGTTGATACAAATCTTTTTTTCAAAGTAGTAGGCGGGAGCTCCATTTGTTAGTAAGTTTTTTTGTGCCTAAAAGCCACGGACAGTACATTTATGTAGCAGTAAAAGGCCTAGATGCTCTTTCCATAGCAGAGCTAATTATTCCCACTGTGACCTTCCTGATCTACCCTATTCCTAGCACATCTCATCTGCACGCCTGTTCCTTTGGGTAGATGGTGTCAGAGAATATGAAAAACCCTATAATGAAACCATTTTCATGATGGAGAAAGGCTACTGGAGTTGCACTTGCTACAAAGAGGCTCAATTATATGAGTAATTGTGATAATTTTCTACATTCATAGCCTTCAATGGGGGGGAAAAAGAATGAGAGCCACAAAGGAAAATTACTTTAACAAGAAAGTACAGAGAGTAAAAATGGAAGAAGAGACAAAAAAAAAAAAGAGGAGGGGGAAGGGAAAGAAAAAAAAGCTAGGAGGGGAAAAAAAGTTTAAAAAATAGATCTGGTAGGAAGGAATAGCAAGACAGGGAGAACAACACAACTGCTCAAAAAGCCTGTGTGCAGCTGTGTTGCACAATTAAATTGAATTTTTTCCCCCTGCAGTTGATGAATGTGACTACTGCAAATGTGCCTCTGTAGTTAGCTATCATTTGTTGTTCTGTGACAGGAAAAGGATAATTACCTCTCAGAGAGAATCAAAGGCTGACATGCCCTTTAGACACTGCCATGAATGCCGTGCTCGAGAGAACGCTTGAATAAGAATCTTGTCTTCTCTGCCCCCTTCGACTCGAGCATAAATTTTGTTAAAATGCAAGCGCACCACCAGTAAATTTGTTGAACTCTAGGTGTTCAAAGATACGGAGGTGCATCCATCGACTCATCCCATTTGCAAAAATAAAACTACATTTTGAATTCGCGTCTATTATATTCATGGACAGTAAGATAGTGAGATATGCATTAAATTTCTTTTCCCAGTAGGGGTCTGATTCAACATTTCCTATGAAAGAACAGAAAAGACACTATCCTTTTTCCCCAGGCTAGTTAGCCTATAATTTAAAACTGTCAAAAACACAATTTTATACAAAGTCTTCAATAAAAGCTTCTCGGATATAACCCAAAGTGGTTTTACTAAAGTTTGATTCAGACTCTGTTACAATATTTTTAAAGCTATAAATACATCAAACGGATATTTTGCTGCTCTCTTTTCTTATTTTTTGTAAAGCATTTGGGGGAGTGGGGGAGGAAGTATAAAAATAGCATAGTGTCAGGATGCTTAGCAATACATGTTTTATAGCGTTAAGGTACATATGCCTCTCCTAATAGTGTTAGTAAACACAGGAAAAAAACAAGATGGACTCTTACAAAAATGACCCGTGCAGAAATTATGAAATACCTTGTTAATATATTTTAATCATGTTGAACACGATAGGCCAATATAATGTTATCAGGTTTTACCAAGATCAGAAGAAAACCGTCCCAAAGGAGTCATCATTTTTTTTACACACATGCGTTTTTGGCATAAAGGAGAAATGTTCAAGTCCTTCATCACATCAACAAACACCTTACTTGGCACTATTTGTTATCATGCAAGAAACAGATGAACTTACATAAATCTTAATGCAGCCATATTGTATTAATGCAGTCCAAATTGCTAGTGATTATATTGGGGAAAGGGTGAGTGCAGTTTTAGAAACATTTTTTACTTTTTTTTAACAGTTTTCCTGACCTGGTCTTGCATAATTCACCATTTAAAATCTTTTCTAACCACCTTGGGGGAACAATGGGGTTCACATGGTGATATCAGACTGAAACGATGATTCTGAATCATAAAACTTGCCATCAGCTTTAAAACAAGTCACCAATAGCCTTTGTCCTATTTGGGCAGCTTTCCCATTACTCCTCAGCATAAGGCTTACCTGATTGTGTTTCCAATTACGGAGAAAGGAGCCCCAGGTCTGCAAACTGCAATTCCTTCATCTCTGCATTTCTTGGCAACCTCCACTAACTTTTGACCAGCCTTATCCACATTCCCCACTAGCAGCGTTTCGGATGTATCACCATGGTAGCCGTTGAGATACACCTAAACAGATGCAGAAATGTAAAATGAAACACTTTTACAGGGACTCTCGGATGGAAGTTTAATTAGGGTACACCTTGGGTGTATTTCAGGGTCAGTTCAGCATAACTTGCAAAACCAAAACTCCCAAATCAAACAGGGAATAGACTTTTGAAAAAGGAAGAGAAAGAGAAAAAAATTTTCTCTATCATACAAGCAGCTCTGAAGACAGCATCACAAAAACATTGGAGGCATAGGTTTCTTTCCCAGATGCAAACCACAAAAACAATAATTTCAAATTAAGGCTGCAGTTCTGTACAATTAGGTCATGCAGGTTCCAGTGATGTCAGTAGGATCTCACAGTGAAAAATAAAATTTGTCAAGGCAGAAACATTTGACAATGGACAAATTATCCAGTAAGAAGGAAAAGCAAAGGTAGGTATTGGGAAGCCGCATCCACTGTTTTAGCCACAGCTGGTCATCAGTGTAAGGCAAGACATCTGTATGTCACCCTTACTTCTCATTTGATATTCTTTCCTCATTTACTGACAAGTGGCTGAATTCACACAGATTTTAATCTCATGATTCTTGTGTGAACATGCTCCTATTATCTGTTATGTCAGATTAGATCTGCTTGTGATAGAAAATATAAAGTAAGCCAGTAAAGAATAGACAACAGCAGGCATGGCTTTCAAGATGAGGTTAAAAGATACAGCAGGCAGTACTTATGGCCTATGGAACAGGTTACCAGTTTTCTTTAAAAATCTAACATGAACTACACTTGTCATTTGCATTAGCACATGTGCAAAATAAATAAAAAGCAAATCATTATGCAAAACAGCAGAGGGCACTTATTTATTCTAATGTAGTTAAGCCTCCATTTAATGGACTCCCACAGCAGACTTTGGACGCAACAGACCAAATTTGCATCCAAACCTTTTCCCTAAATAAAGAATAATTCTGCTGCATCAGAAATAATTTGGGTGACGCAATTACATTTATTTTTAATTTTGCCACATTCATAGCAATTTATATAATATGTGCATTGGTATAATTAAGCAAAATGACAAACTATCACAATGGTACTTTCATATTTAACAGACATTTGGGAATAATGGAATTCCTTCTACAATGGTCTATTAAAATTAAGAGAGACTGTATTTGAGAACTAGGCTAAGTCATTATCGGTATGAACAGCTATGCTTTCAATACCTTTGGGCTATTAGATTATTAGATTAGATTATTAGATTACTTAGATTATTCAAATCTAAGGCAGCATTTATAACTCCTTGTCATTTGATGATTTTTTAAAAAAAATGTTATTTGATAGTCTTCTTTCATAAATCTAGACATGGATTTTCATGCAACAGGAAACAACATTCTCAGACATAAAAATATTCCTCTTGTCACTGTGATTTTATGGAAGTGGAACTTTTAATAACTGAAAGATTTTATGTTAGAGTGTTTTATAGATTCCTCAACAGATGAGAATCTTAGTGTAAAGCTTTATATCTGGAATTAAAGAATACAATTAAAAAACTGATCAATAAGGTGTAGCTGAGAAGCAGTATTTTGGCTGCCTCTTGCTTTCTTAAATGTTTCTTTTTAAATTAATGAAAGCTAGTAAACACAACCCCATGCAAACATCTGGGATATTCTATACAAGCTTCCATTAAAATACTCCTTATATACAGAGAGACAGATTCTCAAGTAAATATACATAAAATGGGATCATAATAATTGTTTTCATTTGCTAAATTATGATTGTCTATTAACCTATAAAATAACTGTCTGATCATTATTGGTTAAGAGCTGTGATGGGTTGATAGCCACTGAAGTAAATTAGTTGGTTTCTCTAATTCTTTAAACAACATATGAAGCTCAGGTGACTGAAGCTTATAAAACATGTTTCAAGGTACTCACTATTTTTTCCAAAATAAATGAACTTTAGTTCATTCTTTAAAAATCTGCAGTTACAGAAGAGCATTTACATTTGATTGATTAATCATTTTATCTTGTGTACAATCACAAACTATTCTAAAATGTCATGTACTGTTAATTGTCCCTTTTTTGGCCTGTAATAGTTTTTTCTGCCTATAAAATGGCCTAGTTATGCCATTTGGAAAGATCAAATAATGCTTCCTCAAATTCATTAAATTATTACAGAGCAGCAATCTTTTCTATCATTATACAAAAAAGGATAAACAATAATTGTAGAAGTGGTTTTCCTTGGATGTTTAATGTGCCCCCATTTTACTGTAAGAGCAAAGATTTTCTGCTAAGGAAATACTTGAAATTAAAATTAAGAAACTGTTAGATTGAACACAAAGATAAATATGCATGTCACCTCAAAAATAAATTTATTAATAAGTTTTCTTTTTTTCAAATGATCAAAAGTTCTTTTAACTAGAATTCAAACGATTGAGAACGAAGCAACTAAATGTGGGCTGAAGTGCAAGTTAAAGGTTTTTTTATTATTATTTTCTTATTTAGCTACAGCATATCTGGGCATGGGGTTTGGTTTTTTTTAAAGAGAGGGAAATAGTAACATATGGAAAGGTATTAAGCTTCCACACACTGCACGCTGTGGTCTTCATCTGGGTGAAACAAAAACATTAAGAGAGCAGCATTCATATCCTGAATGCACTGTGTGATTTGACTCTTTCTCTCAGTTTCAAAATATGTTTACTCAAAAGTAAGTGTCACTGCGTTCAATAGAATTCACATCTTATTGCTAGGGAAAAAATGGGTGATCCCTAAGTAGGGAGAAACTGACATGAGCAATAAATCCAGAAGATTTTAGCTTCTATTGCAAGCATAGGTGGTATTATGTATAGTTGCCCCAAAGGTGCTTTTCAAAAGGCAACTGAACTTCCTTGATTTTTTTCCTTGAAAATGTTTTGCTTCTCATCTAAGAAGCTTCTTCAGTTCTGACTCAGTCAGAACTGAAGAAAGCTTGTTAGATGAGAAGTCAAACGTTTTCCAGGAAAAAATCAAGGAAGTCCAGTTGCCTTTTGAAAAGCATCTTTGGGACATAGCTGCCATTGAAATTATAGTTAATTCAAAGAAAACCAAGAAACAGTGAACATACACAGGAAGCAGTAATCACAGGTAGGAAGCAGAACTGATTACCTTGCCAGATCCGGAGAGATGCTGAACTTTCTATTTTTAGCCAGTTCCTGTAGCTTTCATCATGCAAACAGCTGTAGTGACCCACTATGTGCACTATGACAGCTACAGGAAATGTCTGAGTATAGTGTGTTCAAGTTTTAAAGGGAAAAATCCTTAGGCAACAAACCCATGGGAGAATGTGCAAGCCACTGGATGTATAAATAAGTGAACAACAAACACCTGGAGCAGCAATGCACAGCTGGAGGCCCCAGGACCATGTATGCCTCCCTCCAAATTTTGAAAGCTGAAGTCTAAAAAATGCCATATGCATTGCCCTAATGCATACCGTCTGATGTCCTGAAGGTGTTTTGGATTATAGTTCCCACAAGATATAGTCAGCATGATGAATGATCAGAGCTTATAGGAGTCAAAACATCTGGAGAGCATCAGGTTGCCTATGCCACTGTTTATGAAATTCCCAACTCAGTGCCCTAATACATGATAGTATACCCTTAACATTATCCCATCAAAGGCATCTGGAAAACTTAGGTATTCCTGGGAAAAGGACACATTTCACATAAATGTGTTTTTTTCATAAAGCATTTTTCATAAAGTAAGATTTGGATCCTTCAAACATATATGCACAGCGTAGGTGGCCATGATTGGGTGAGGCAGGCAATAAGGGGATACCATGAGGTGATGGGGCAGGACTACAAAGACAATAAGGGTTCTGAGAAAACAAAGGTAACAGTAACAGAGTTGGAAGGGATCTTGGAGGTCATCTAGTCCACCCCCCTGCTCAAGAGGCAGTATTTGATGTACATGGTTTTATATATGTTGTTTTGCTTTCCTAGTACCTTGGCCTTCAGTTATGGCTGAACTGAGAATTTAGTTTTCTGGGAACGTATATTTTGGTGGGGGCTGATTTTAGCTTTCCCCTCTCCCCACTTTTCCTTTATCAGGTCACCATATAACTCTTGAGATTAAGGTTTATATATACATTTTGAATACTTGCACTTAAGTAGCTGATATTAAAAGTTTTAGTGTTGTACAGATTATGGTAAGCATGCTTAATCAAAAAAACAGAGACACAAAAAGGGACATGCAAAATTCCACATTCTGGTTATATAACATACTGGCATCCCCCAGAACACATTGTTTTTCTCCCTATATTGGTCAATCTGGCTATTTTGGTGATGGCTATAATTTTCTGAAAAGAAATCTTCCAGAAGAAGGGGTTTCTGATATCTTGAATAAAACAGGATGGATTCCAAATAGAAAACCAGGAAACATTTCCTGGAAGGTACACTACTGAAGAACCAGAATGGATGGATCAGCTTCTTTGGAGAGAAAAAATAATAAAATATTCTGGGGATCAGAACACAGAGGTTTGCACCCAACCACAAATTAATACTTACTATAATATAATAATCTATAATATAATAATCTGTCTTATCTAAAACATAATCAAAAGTATGGCTACAATTCATAAGTTGTGCGCACGTGCACACACACACACACAGACAGACAATGGGCATTTTAGATCAATATTCATTAGCTGACTGTAGAAAAAGATACAAATACTGAGAAAGCAATAATTATGATTAAAAAAAAGGCAGCTGAAAAAACTGGTATTGTAGGATGTAATAAAACTAAAGCCATTATTAAAATCAAGGAAGCATTTGTTGTTTCAACATTTATAAGTTCAATTCACATAGGATTTCAATCTTCAACATTCTGGGGAAAATATATTCAAAATTTCAGGAATTGTAGAAAAATACGTTAATAACATTTTTTGAAATATTTACTTTTTCTAAAGATATGCAAATAAGGAAATAAACTCATGTTTTCTTTGCTCATATATCAATACATTTTATAATGAATACTCACCATAGCAAATGTTTGTTTTTGCCATGTTTTAAGTCTACATATGTACCTTATGCCCCTAGTGGGTTCTATAAACCAGCTAAGTCAAGGAACTGGGTTGAAATGGAATCAGTCCCACGGGGATACCTGAGTACTTTGGATTAAGTGAGCTGTGGACCAGGTTGTGCATTCATGAGTAAAGAGTTCAAGGCTCTTACGCCACAAACAGAACACAACGCTACCTTTGAGGATTTTAATAAATGTAGGGAACACAGCCAGCCAAAGGGTTGCTGTCCAAATAGACTGACACACAGGCCAATGTAGCCTCTAATGACAGAGTAAGATAATGACAGGCCCCACTCAAAATCAGCAGGAAGAGGAAGATCAATCTTGGCAGAGTGAAGGAAAAATGCCGGCTTTCTTCATGTTAGCTCATCTCATACATATGTGCCTTCAGCTGCTGCCCCAGTACTGGGGCGCTCTGCATTAACTACACGGTGGATCAATAACAATTACATCTTCTCAAAAACATGACACATAGCAGGATTAGGCTGACATTTCACTTAGGCCAACACTGATCTCAGTGAATCTGATTCCAGCCCTAAATTCAAGTCAAGCCTCGGTCTAGTCAGAATAAACACAGAGAGGAGCAAACAACAATAACAATACAAGAAGAAATTAACTGCTCTTGCCTTAGCTTTGGAGTAAAACCTTGGCACATTTGTGTTTTAGTGTTCTTCCTACTGTGATTATAAAGTTTGAAAATCGATCCAAAGCAATAATAATAATAAACAAATTACTTACTGTGACATCAATGTTAATAATATCGCCATCCTGGAGAGGGCGGCTTAAGCATAATCAGAAAGGAAAAAGAAAAGGAAAAAGAGATACATTTAATGGTGACAGGCAAATCTTAGTTAAGACAGAGTAACAAAACAAATACACTTTATCCCATTTACCCCAAAGCCACATGAAAAGCATCAATATAATTGTCAAGTAGAATGGAAGGAGGCAAAGGGGATAACTACTTTTAATATTGAGATTTCTACCAGTTCAAGTTAACCCCAAACAATAATTTAAATAAAAGAAAGAATCCATAATATAAAGCAAAGGCACAAAAATCACCATTATGATTATCTTATCATCATGGAAAGAGTGACATTTGGCACCTCTTATTTTCTGAACAGGTAATATTCATTAATAATTAGCAACATATTCATGTATAATTAACACACACACTCCACCTTTAGATTTCCAGAAAATTAGTATAATTTTTCTGTTGAGTGACTTTTCTGTTTTTGATGATATATCCCAGACTGAGGTACTATATCATGCTGGGAAAAGAGATGGTGAAGCAATAATCTTTGCTTTTATTATTATTATCCCCCTTTGATAAGTGCCAACATCATTTTCTTACTGCACAGCAACCGGTGGTACTTTTTTTTTTTGATAAAATATAGTAACTGAGCCTGGCTGCTGTACTCATTTCGATTCATTTGGGTTAATGGAGAATTTCCATGCAAACCACATGGAATATGTAAAGATCTGTAATGTGGCATGTTAAGTAGGCTGAATGGATAGTATGTTATGAGAGGGTAACGTGGAAAAATGACATGGATAGCCACATAATCTTAATTTGCAATAACAAAAACATGAGTACCTGTCAGGAATTCCATGGCTTACCACGTTGTTTACTGAAGTACACACAGATTTCGGAAAACCTTTAAATCCTAGAGGTGACGGGTAACCATTGTGCTTGATTATTTCATGGTGAACCAAATAATCTATTTCTTCTGTAGTCATGCCAACCTGAAAGATCACAATTTCAAATTTGTGCTGAATTAAGTGCCTAATGCAGTCTGCATATTAAATAAACATGGCTAAAGCTTTTTTTTAAAAACAAAACAAAACAAAACCAACGCACATTCTATTGAGTGGCTTAGTATCAATGCATTCTTCCAGGAAGCATTTGGACCTCTCTAGGACCCCCCCCCCAACCATCCCCTTCCAAAATACCACCAACAGGTAAGGTCGCCTCTCCAAGCTTCCTTTGATCAGATTTACATATGCAGCAGAAGGTCAGGAAAGTACAATCAAATATATTCTACCACTTTTTATGGCTGCATACGTGAATGCTTCTTTAAATAAAGTTATTGTCTCAAGTAAACAACTACCTATTTTGAAACTTCTCCTCTCAACATAAAGTATTAGCTTTTTAGCTGCGGGGAAGATTTGAGATTTCAAGCACTATTCCATTGCTTCAAGATCTTTTGAGGGAACACTGCCACTGCATCCTGCTCCAGCTATAACTCTGACCTGAAGTGGAAGAAATGGATAGTGCAAATGGCATATTATGTCATGCTGCATCCAGACTTCTTGGAACCTTCCATACAGAACAAGAAAGGCACCACTCTTAGGAAAGTGAATCTTTGCTATACAAGAGTCGGAGTCCTAGGAAATACCCCATTTTGTCCTTGTTCATATGGTTTAAGTGCATTCTGTCCACATAATCCTCTTTTGCATTCCCAGTCCACTGTCAGGCATAAGAGAAACGCAATTACTTGGTATCAGCCTTTTTGCTCATCTGATGTTCTAAAACCTTGTGTGTACATTTGTTGAGACTGCCATATAAATACAGGAAAACCATATGGTTCTCCTGTATTTTATTTTAACCACATCTGCATTTTCCCATACAAACATCTTTTTCTTAGCAGCTTAGGCAAAATAATTTTATTTTTCCCACAATCCACATGATTTTCTACTGTGCATTGCTGACTATATTACTCCCTGCTTTTAGAATTGCCATCCCATTTTAATATTTCAACCTGTTCCTGGAAGCAGTGTCTATATCAATGTAAGCAGCAGATATTCCCATATTAGCATTTCCAATCCAGCACCCCAATTTTAGATACCTATCATTTCCAGAAACATTCATTTTTGCAGCTCAAATTTTCTAGATTTTGAGTTATACTGGAATTGATTATTTCTGGTAAGAGTTTGCAACAAAGGTCCATATCATGTTTAAATATAAGTAAAGTATGGCAAAATGAACTTTAAATATTATCATTGCAACTCCTTTTCCTGGAACAGTGCAAAGCTAGGAAATAGGTAGGGCTGAACTTTGAAATTTAGTAGAAAAACCTCTCTCATTGTCAAGAAGTGGCTTTGAGTGTTCCTGCGAAAATTGGCTGTGATTTGAATGAGCTATAAGCCCATGAATATGATACTTTAACAAAGGAATTATGATGGGTATAAACTATCTGTAGCTTTCTTACTTTACAAAGATGTGCAGTTACCTGCAACATACCAAAAGAAGTAGGAATTAGAAACAAAACTATTGAGGAATTCGTTTTTCATTAAAATAGATATTGTGACTGAAGACAGGGAGAAACAAAGAGATAAGCTGTTATCTCATCATACTTGGATAACAAAGTTTGGGTAAAAAACATGATGGATTTCAGCAATTTGAATCTATTACTTTTCTTTCACAGTAAGAATCCCATCAATTCCAGAGATGGGCCGTGACCTCAGTGCCTTCCAGCTAAGATGCAACCTCTAAATAAACAAGGCAACAAAATTGCTGTCTATTGGTATATATAGCTGTTAATTAATTCTCCAATTACGTCCCTTGTACATATTTAATTTATATTTTATGAGTGTGTTGGTCTATATGTATAATCTTAGGAGGGTTTTTTTAGTTGTGGTTGAAATAAAACCACAGTAAACAATAGTAAAACTGTAATAAGGAAAAGAAAATGATACTAATCATTTTAGTATACAAAAAATATAAAAAACCAATTTATCAATTCATATATAATAATGAAATGAAAATGCATCTTAACATTAAATTAAAATTCTGTGAAAATAGTTAATTGAGGTTTAGGGAAACATTATTAGGCATTAGTTTCCTTGAATATTCAGTACAGTATTCAATATACAGATTCTATTTGCTCAAAAATCTTGGACTAGTGCAAATCTGCCTGATTTTCTGTAATTGTATTGTTTGCCCCAATTTACTAATCCATACATATAATTAGTAGCATTTTTCTTGTGATTAATTTTGCTGCCATCAAAATTAGTTTTCATTGATAGATGTGTTTTACGTGCATCACACTGAAAAAAATAACATGTATTTTAGATAAAAAGCCTATTTAACCAAGCTTTAGTGATTTATGTAAATATGACTACATAAGTAACATTTTACACACTATGTTAATCATGGATTTAGTAATATTTTTTAAAAGTAACCCAAGTAGAGTTTGCTATTACACTTGTAAATATCAATTTCCATTAATATACTAAAGTAATCTGTTTTGGCAAAACAGACAGCATGTTTGATAACAGACATTTAAACATTTTTACTTCCAAAGTTCATTTTTAAAAAATATATTTAATACTAAAATTAAAGTCACTACTTGAAGGAGTGATTATAACATTATACATGTACTTATAATCTGCCATCTGAATAAACTGGAACCACTGCAGTTTGTCCATCATATAAAATCACATTTTTCACATACCCTTGTTTAAAGAGGTAACTAGCAATATCTCTTTGCCTATCAAAACCTGTGCACACTATCAATCAAAACTTATTCACAAAAGCCTATGAAAAGTATGTTTTCATAATCCATTACTTTTAATCTTAATATTATTATGTTTTTTGATAGGTCAAGACAATTTTGATGGTTGCTGTTTACAACTATTCATTCCAATATTTATTAAACTTGAGGACATGTAATTTAGTATCTTAAGATGAGTTTGCCACTTCCCCAGCCCAAACCTTAGAAGAGTTTCTCCAAATGTTGTCACCAATTTAATTCTTAACATGAGAGCAGTTGCTTCAAAAGTAATTTATTTAAGTTTCTTTCTTATCAAATGTACTGTCTGAGGAGTCCTTGGTGATCTACTACTATTTTTTTGTTTTCTGCTTTTAGCCAATTGGCAATCCATAAAAGGGCAGATCCTTTTACTGTATGATTGCTAAATTTACTCAAAAACTTAGTTCCTAGTTTTATTCAAAGACTTTTGGTGGTGATATTTGTTTTAAGTCAAGAGCCATTTAGTAAAATTATTAGAGAAAATCATTTTATTTATTTATTTATTTATTTATTTATTCATTCATTCATTCATTCATTCATTCATTCATTCATTCATTCATTCATTCAAATTTATATGCTGCCCTTCTCCCGTAGGGCTTGGGGCGGCTCACAAAATAAAACAGCATAACAGTGCTAAAAACAAGCCAATTTAAAAGCTCCAAACAATTAAAACCTAGTGGCAGATCAGGGAATTTGCTGAAAAAGCCATGTCTTCAGTCGGCACGGAAAGTGCGGAGGTTGGGGGCCGTCCGAAGCTCAGTGGGTAACCCATTCCAGAGGGTCGGCACGACCACAAAGAACGCCCTCATCCTGGGCACCATCAGCTGACATTGTCTGGCCGATGGCACCCGGAGGGCAGTCCTGTGTGAGCGCACTGGACAGTGGGAGGCCAGCAGGAGGTGGTTTACAAGTACCCCAGACCCATGCCATGAAGGGCTTTATAGGTAAGTACCAGCACCTTGAAGCAGATCCGAAGGACTACCGGCAACCAGTGCAGCTCGCGCAGGAGTGGTGTTACATGGGAGTAACGGGAAGCTCCCGTAACAACCCGCGCAGCCACATTCTGGACCAGCTGGAGCCTTCGGGTGCACCCCAAGGGCAGCCCCATGTAGAGGGCATTGCAGTAATCTAGCCGAGAAATAATGAGAGCATTAAACTAAATTAAATAGCATCTATTATATGCAGGTGGCTAAATGAAGACATAGTATTTTATGACACCATGTAAAATTGCAGGTTATAAATTAAACAGAGCCAAGATGAAATTAATGGAAATATTTAACACTGTGACAATGAAAAAATAAACAAATTGAATAACTTGAAATGATCAGGCAAGCCTGAAATGTTCAGAACTACAAGCTCTAAATTAAACACAATTATAGGGGAAAATACACACAAACACACACACAAACAAACAAACACACAATTTGAACAATGCTTGACTTCACAGTATTGCTTGATTAAAAATGATATAACCATAAAAATTTCCCAGGTGAGATATCTTTAAAGATCTGGCACTCTGGCAAAATTAATTAACTTATTTTGTATTATCAGATAATAAATTGTGGTAGAATCTGCAATACAGGAAAGACTAAAACCTAAAAGACGCATGTTAGATGCAAATATTATACAATATGATTTGGTAATGAGATAATGGTAGTAATAAGGGAGATACTTAAAACCAAGGACATGCAGTTCTTTTCAGCCAAGAATTTCATTTCCAGGAATCACATTCTAACAAATGGACAGAGCCAGAAAAGATAGTACATTACCAATAAAGGAGAATATGTATAGCTCAGAGTTGAAATGGAGGGTTTGTGATGCTCTCTGAGCTTGGTGGTTTTCTTGCAGACATTTCATTACCCAAACTAGGTAACATCATCAGTATTAATCAGTGCTAGACTAGCACTGAAAATGTTGCCTAGTTTAGGTAATGAAACATCTGCAAGAAAACCACCAAGCTCAGAGAAGGCCAATTTTCTCACAGGAAGAAATAAAAAGCAGAATGCCTCAGTAGCTGTATTGGGAGCTGTGCTTCTTAATTTGTTCATAAATGATCTTGATTGGGGAGGAAGTTATTAATTACCCACCCCTGCTATCAAAGTGGCTAGTGGGGGCTGCACTTTGCTGCAATGGAGAAATGGGCAATGGAGCGGCCGGCATGAGATAAGAAGGCCGCTTTCCCTCTTTCTTCTCCCTGCTCCTCCTCCTTCCCTTGTGCAGGCCGCTTTGTTGGCCGTTTCTCCACTGCAGAGCAGCACAGTGTCCGGGATCCACTCTGATAGTGGGGGTGGTGGTAATTTAACAACCAGTTTGCCCAGGGTTAGGTTGGCAGCCACGGGAGGCTCGTCTCACATGTGCGACGGAGCTGGAGGATGGAGATGGGCCACACCTCCCATCCCAGCCAACTTGACCCTGGGTGAACCGGTTGTTAAATTATTTGAATCCCACCAGTGAGTGATAAATATGATAAACATATTTATCATCCAAGTCTATCAAAAGCCTTCTTAGGAAGGAAGATTTAGTAAGAAAAGCCATGGGGTTTTCCAGCACAGATGATCTGCATAATTAAAAGAAATTCTAAAAGTTGGACTATTCTGAAAAATCCAGTGATAGGTGCAAACTGGCAAAGTAGATATAAAATGGTATTACTCTCTTCTTGGAGGAGATCTCTTTTTCCACTTGCTTCTCACTGTGAGGAATGGGATAGAAAAGTATAGATCAAACTGAAAATGCCTTTAAATATCCCTACTCTCCTAAATATCCCCAGCAGGGATATTTTACTGTAGGTGGGATGCTTTAGAAATCTTTTGGATTGAAGTTCCTGTTGCCAACCCAACCCCGTTTCAGGAGCTGAGATTATCTGATTTTGGCAGAACCCAGTTGCAGAAGCATATCCAAGGCCTGATTTTTTCCTTTGAGTTTGAAGACTTGTCTCCAACCATGGAATGGGAAATATAAGGAATCCTTTGGTGCCATTTTTTAAAGGAAAGAGCTGATATATAATAGCAATAGCACTTTAGACTTATATACCACTTCATAGTGCTTTACAGCACTCTATAGGAGGTTTACAGAGTCAGCATATTGCCCCCAACAATCTGGATCCTTATTTTACCGACCTCGGAAGGAGGGAAAGCTGAGTCAACCTTAGAGCCATTCAGAATCGAACTCCTGGAGTGAGCAGTGAGTTAGCCTGCAATATTACATTCTAATCACTGTGCCACCACAATTTTAATTGATATTGTTTCTTTAGTCAAAAGAAATGACAAAAGCCTTATATATATACCCAGGATTGCATGTTGATCAACTTATATGATATCACATGTTAATAAAAAAATTCTCTCAATATTTAACTTTTTGTATGCAGGCTGAATCTTGGATTTTGAGTCACAAAATTAAGGAGGTGTAGTATGATAATACATGAGGTTTTTTTCCAACTTTTCTAATGCTAGAATAAATCTCATATATTGTCATAGAATTATATCAGACTGTAGGAGCTACCAGAAGCAAATATATTCAGTGTACGTATGATGTACAATCTGAGAGAAATAGAAACATACTAATTCAATGAAGTGGAACTTTTCCAAACATTTTTTTTTAAAATTGGGAAATATATGTACTGTCTTTAATGATTTCTCCTTTATCAGATTCAACAATTACATTAAATTACTTGGGTTTCTTGATAGATAAATACATATCAAAGAAATCATCCTATCTTCTAAAATACCGTTGATCAACATATATCTTCCATTAACATGCTCCTTAACATTCAGGATTTAGAATGGAATCCAATGGCATACTTGTTCACAGTGGAAACTGTTTTTGCAGATGAAATAGGAGGGATGTGATCCCTCCTTTAAGTTATAGCCCAGGTACCTTTCAAATTATGATTCATATTTTTCAGTCTGCCATTATTATTTTTCCTCCATTTTAACCCCAGTCATGGTCAAATTCTGTATCCCACCTTTTCCTTTCTTTCTTTCCTTTCTCTTACACATTTTTCCCTCTTTTTTTTTCCTTCTCCAATTTCAAAAGGTCTTGGTCTATGTAGGAAACAAACACGTACACATAAACTCACTTTCTGTTATAAATAAAGATACCTCTTGCATATTTTACAAAGAAAAATTACATTCAGTTTTAAATAAGTTCAAGTTTAAATAATCAAAGTGATTTTAAAAAAAACAGCTAAGGCAGTAGAATGAAATACTTCTCAATGGATTTTGTATGGAAATTGCAACAGCAAAACAACAGAAAAGTATTCATTTACTATCTTTGGTGATAAGATATGTACAGTATAGATTAAATATTTGGACCTTAGCTGTTTTGTTGCAAATTGAATTCTTTGTTTTATTAAAAGCAGACTATTTTAGAATCAAAGATTTATGAGCAGAAATATTAAACATTCTCCTAAATCTTGCATATTATATATATTTGCTCTGGAACCAGTGTAATATATGGAATCCTAAGTTCAGTTTAATATTGCATTATTTGTGTATATTTCATTTTAAAGAAGCTAAAGTAACATTAGTTGACTTTCACCGACTCCTTTTGTTGTGATTTTTTTTCATACAGAATCCTCTGGCTTTTGCATCAAAACTTTGGCTGCACTAGATTAACATATTAAATAATATTTGATTCAACAGCAGTTTGACATAGAAAACTCAGCAAGATCTAATATGAATATTTCAGGTTTGGATTCTGAAGGAGAGAGTCCAGTTCCAGTGTCTAGTAGTGACTCAAAAATGATCTTAAAAGGAGTGGGTTTTCAATTTTCAATGTACAGTATCCTGCATTTTAAAAATCAGTGAGCCCTACACAAACTTTGAAGAAACTGCTTACCATATTTTTCGGAGTATAAGATGCACCGGAATATAAGATGCATCTTAGTTTTTGGGGAGGAAAATAGGGGGGGAAAATATGCCTACCAGGTATTCATCTGGCTAGCGTCCTTAGTCTGGTCAGCTTCAGCACATTAGTTTGCTGTTTTTTATCCCCTGCTTGGGGATAAAAAACAGCTTCTAA